>OW121744.1:111273319-111460819 GCA_933228675.1 Stomorhina lunata | reverse complement strand
AACTTTTAATACCATTTGTTTGAAACCAACAACAAATTATCAAATCCATCATCAATAGAATTACAAGTATCAAACAACCTAACCAAATGTTCTAATTTTCTAAATCAACTTTTAAGTCAAATGTCCAAGAAACTTTCTTACAAGTAGAAAAAAAAAAAAACTCATTATTCATGTGTAACCACGGACAACCTTTATCAAATTCATCATTATCTTAAATATACCAAAAACACAAATTTCCACCTTAAAGTTAAAAAACATTTTCCTAGATGTTACTTTTTTTTGGTTTTTTTGAAAAGCCAAGTGATTACTCAATTTGAATGAAAAAAATTCGGTATCTTAAAACTTAATTTTTTGACTAAAACAAATGTTTATGTATAAGTTTGCCAGGATGTTTGTAGGTAAGTGCTTATTTTCGCACATTATTATCATGTGTGTTTAAGGATCAGGACTCGTGTTTGCATTTGTGTTGATTTTTTGCGGGAAACAAAAAGTTTTTTACCATTAATATTTTCTCTTTTGCAATTACACCCTTATAATGTTTTTGGCTCACTTCGGTTTTTGTTTTTTATGGTACAGGACTTTGCCACATTAGAATAGTAAGGACTTTTACTTATCTACATACAATATGTATATGCATGTATGTATGCATGTGATTGGTTGTATTGATATACATCTTTAACGTAATTGTCACCCACTTTTGTTTGAGAGTTTGTGTGCCAAAGTTATTTTTTACCACAAGTCCAGTAGTAAGTCATCTAAAAAATTAAACCAAAATAACAGGAGAAAGGAAATAAGGAAGCCTAAGGTCGACTTTGTGATATCCTATACTTGAGCTAAAACTAAAAAAATAAAGCAACACATTTTATTTTTATCATTAAAAATATTTTTGTTGTATTTAAAATTTTACGATTGTCATTTTTTCCCTTCTCCTGTAAAGTAACAAAAAATTAAGTTAGGCCTTTTTTATATAAAGCCATCGATGTTCTGAATCCTTATGAAATAGTAAGACGACTGAGCGATGACAGTCTGTATATCTGTCTGTCTGTCTGTCTGTCTGTCTGTCTGTCTGTCTGTCTGTCTGTCTGTCTGTCTGTCCTTCTGTCTGTCTGTCTGTCTGCCTCTCTGTCTGTCTGTCAAAAAATTTCTTTCGATAGAAATATTTTTGTTATAAAATTTTTCTTTAAAATTTTCGATAAAAAAACTCTACACAAAATTCTTTATAGAAAAAAATTCGATACAAAATTTTTCAAAGTAAACAACATTTTTTTAATCTTTTTTGAATCCCCTTTGTAGAGCTTTTGTCTTAGTCGCTAAAAAAGCAACAACAAAAATGTGGAAAATAAGGAAAATATAAAATTGAAAAATGTTCTGTTTTTCTATTCAGATGATAATCTTCGCTTTATGTTGATATTTGTTTGTTTGTAATTCGTATATACTCTGTCTAGCAAATTAGAAAAAAATGCTTGGTTTTTGATCTGCCTAGAAATCGGGATACTCCTCCTGATACTAATGGCCTTACCAACCATCAAAACGCATGAGGAAAGGGGTTTGGTTTTATGAAAAAATTATTTATTACAGCAATAAATTGGTATTCTAGAGCAATACACTTATATAAAACTTTTTACAAAAAAACTTTTGTCAAAATTTTTCGGTAGAAAAAATTTCTATAAAATTTTTTTGAAGAAAAAAATTTTATACAATTTTTTTTAAGAAAAAAATTTGTATAGAAAATTTATCGATATAAAATTTTCGAAAAGAAAAAAATTTTATAGAAAATTTGTTAATATAATTTTTTTCGGTAAAATATATTCGGATAAAAAATATTTTAATTCATTTTTTTTTGAATAAGGGATACTCTTCCTGA
This sequence comes from Stomorhina lunata, assembly GCA_933228675.1. NCBI lineage: Eukaryota > Metazoa > Arthropoda > Insecta > Diptera > Rhiniidae > Stomorhina > Stomorhina lunata. The sequence goes on along the minus strand of OW121744.1, from coordinate 111,458,955 downwards.
TGATAATGGCCTCACCAACCATCAAAAAGCGTGAGAAAAGGGGTGCAACCAACATTGGCTTGGTTTTATGAAAAATTTATTTATTACAATAATAAATTGGAATTCTAGTGCAATACATTTATATACAATTTTTTAAGAAAAATTTTGTTCTAAATTTTTCGGTAGAAAAAATTTGTATAACATATTTTTGAAGAATAAAATTTCTATAAATTTTTTTTAAGAATAAAATTTGTATATAAAATTTTAACGATAGAAACATTTTCGATACAAAATTTTCGAAAAGACAAAAATTGTATACAAAATTTTTTAATACAAAATTTTTCGATAAAATATATTCGGATAAAAAATATTTTGATTAAAATTTTTTTGAATAAGGGGTACTCCTCCTGATAATAATGCCCTTACCAACCTTTAAAACTCGTGAGGAAAGGGGGACAACCAACATTGGTTTGGTTTTATGAAGTAATTATTTATTACAATAATAAATTGTGATTATAGTGCAATACACTTATGTAAAACTTTTTAGGAAAAAACTTTTATCAAAATTTTGCGGTATAAAAAAATTTTTTGAAGAAAAAAAATTTCTATGCAATTTTTTTTAAAGAAAAAAATTTCTATAAAATCTTTTTGAAGAAAAAAAATTTCTATAGAAATTTTTTTGAAGAAAAAATTTTCTATAGGAAATTTTTTGAAGAAAAAAATTTCTATAGAAATTTTCTATAGAAAATTTTTTGAAGAAAAAATTTTCTATAGAAAATTTTTTGAAGAAAAAAATTTCTATAGAAAATTTTTTTAAGAAAAAAAATTCTAAAGAAAGTTTTTTGAAGAAAAAAATTTCTATAGAAAGTTTTTTGAAGAAAAAAATTTCTATAGAAAATTGATCGATAGAAACATTTTCGATATGAAATTGTTGTAAAATAAAAATTTTGATATACAATACAAATTTTCTATAGAAAATTTTTTGAAAAAAAAAATTTCTATAGAAAATTTTTTTAAGAAAAAAAATTCTAAAGAAAGTTTTTTGAAGAAAAAAATTTCTATAGAAAATTTTTTTAAGAAAAAAATTTCTATAGAAAATTGATCGAAAATAAAAATTTTGATATACAATACAAAATATTTCAATTGAAAATTTTTCGATAAAATATATTTGGATAAAAATTTGTTGATATAAAGTTTTTTAATAAAAAATTTTTCGAGAAAACATTTTTCGACAAAAAATTTTTCAATTAAAATTTTTTCAAAAAGGAATTTTCAAAAATTTTGGTAAAATTTTTGATAAAACCAAAAAATGTTGGTGGGTAATCGATGGTTATCTTTACTTTATGTTGATATTTGTTGGACACAATAATAATTCATATTCATTCTGTCCCTCAATATAAGATATAACGTGTGGTTTTTGTTTTGTCTAGAATTAGGGATAATCTTTTGGATGAGATGGTTTAACCAACCATCGAAAAGCGTAGAGGAAAGGTTTCCCCACCAACATTTTTTGGTTTTATCAAAAAACTATTTATTACAATAATAAGTAATTGCAATAAATTGGGATTTTAGTGCAATACACTTAGGTAAAACTTTCTAAGAAAAAACTTTTGTCAATTTCGGTAGAAAAAATTTCTGCAAAATTTTTTTGAAAAAAAAAAAATTTCTGCAAAATTTTTTTGAAAAACAAAATTTTTGCAAAATTTTTTTGAAGAAAAAATTTCGATACAATTTTTTTTTAAAGAAAAAAATTTTTATAAATTTTTTTTGAAGAAAAATATTTCTACAGAAAATTTATCGATAGAAATATTTTAGATATAAAATTTTCAAAAAGAAAAAAATTTTATTCAAAAATTTTCAGTGGAAAAAAATGTCAATACAAAATTTTTATATATAAAATTTTTCGATACAATATATTTGGATAAAAAAATTTTCGATAAAAAATTTTTTAATAAAAATTTTTCGAGAGAACATTTTTTGTTAAAAATTTTTCTAAAAATTTTTTTTTGGAAAAATTTTTCGATTAAAATTTTTTTCGATAAAAAATTTTTCGATATAAAATTTTTCAATAAAAAATTTTTTGATATAAAATTTTTAATAAAAAATTTTTTGATGAAAAATTTCTGAATAAAAAATTTTTTGATAAAAAATTTTCAATAAAAAAATTTTTTGATAAAAAATCTTCAATAAAAAATTTTTTGATAAAAAATTTTTCAGTTTTATTTATAAAAATTATATATTATAAAAATTTGTATTCTAAATTTCATACAAGATTTTATGATATCAAAAATGTCTATATAAATTAAAGAGTTTTCAACGGTTCTAATTTTTTATATGCCTATTGTAGGGCACAAAAACAATGCCACCAAAATTTGCTTAAAAAAATAAAATATTAAACATTAGAAAACTCATAGAAGTAAATAATATGAACATAATGCCTTCATTTCGAGATTGGTTTGATAACATTTTCCTCGTAATTTTCTCAAATAAAGTGGGGGAGGGTGACAAACTCTGGTCAGATTTGGGTCTATCTCTAAAGTGGATACTTATAAGAACTATTTAACATATGAGTGAATACTTAAGAGAATGAGGCTAAACAACTTAATATTATAAATGTATTTTTTTTCGATATCTCAGCAATGGCTGATTTGAAGTAAAGGAAGAAAAAAGGCCTGTTACCGAAATATTCTTAAGGAAGAAGACCTTCGCTGATAAAGCGAAAAATCCCATTATTCTTGGCTGCGCAATTCAAATGATCATTTATTATTGGTTTTTTGCTACTGTTTTCTTTGGTTTTGAGGTTTTAATATTAAAATTGCTAAAAAAAAGGACTCCAGCGTATGTTTCTAATGTGTTTTTTTTTGTTGTATTTGTAACTAAATTGTGATGATTTTATTTCTGTTTATGAATGTGAGGTTATGTTGTGATATATGAAGTTAAGTTGTTTTAATATCTTATTATCGAAATGTTATAATTTTTGTCTTTTTTTTATTTGATGGTAAAGGACATTATTTTTTTATGTGATTGACAATGAAGGGGATGTGTCAATTGCATTGATTTTTTAGGGAATCTATATAAATGATGTGCTTAGAAAGTCTTTGACATTTAAACATGGTCTATAATGTTTAAGCAAAGATACTTGCTTGATATGAAGTTTGCTTTTTTTTTGAAAGCCACCCACTGTGCCTAATAAATAAGTGAGTGTATTGAGATTTTGTTCCAATTTTTGTTAATTTACTTTAATATTGATCTGATATTAAATAAGGATCATTAGTGAATCCTTTTATGGGTTAATTTAATAATGATATTTATTTCTAAGATCCTTCGACTTGTCCTTCATCCTTGCAGATATCATACTTAAGACCTCACACTTAACAATTTTACTTATCTTTTGGAAAAAAATCTCCAAAAACTGCTGCTCAAACAAAGATCACCTGTTGGAATTTCAAAAACTCATCCTTTAGGGAATTGTATAAAAATTTCAGCATTACTTGCAGAAATTTAATCCTTTATTGCAATTTTTCAATTATTCTTTTTAGGGGCCTCTTTTTTTCTAAAAACTTCAATGACTTTTAAAGATTTTCACAAATAAAAACGCCCTAGAAAAATGATTTTCTTAAAAGAAAAGAAAATAATTAAAAAAGTGTAGAAATTGTAATAGAAAAACAACTAAAAGGATTTAAAGGACTTTCTAAAAAAGGAAAACAAATTATAAGAGATTTATTAAGAAGGAAACACTTTAAAAAAATTTAAAAAAACCACCCACGTTTTGAAGAAAAGGAATTGGTTGTTTTCTTTAAATATTTTTGAAAAAAAAAAATTTTTTGCTACAATTAAAAATATCTTAAAAGGACTCAGGATAATGAATTTGCAGTTTGAGAAAAAAAATTGTTACAAAATTTTGTTAAGGTAAAGAAAATGTGAAAAAAGGTTTTTAAATTAATATTTTTACAAAATTTCATAATTTTCTTATCTTGATAATTTTTCTAAGATAAGATTTTAACAAAGGATAAAAAATCCTTGAAACTGTGTGAATTTTTTTTCTAAAATTTTTATATAAAGCAAAAAATTTCATAATTTCAAAATCATAATTTTCCATGCACATATTTCTTTATGCTTAAAAATATGCAAAATTGCATATCCCTGAAAATTTTCATTATCCTGTAAAATTTTTCATTATCCTGTTCTCCTTCAAAAGCCACAAACTACAACAAATCATTGTTGAAAAAATTTGTAAACAGAAATTCTTGGAATTACTTAAGAGTAACAAAACTATCTTCTTTTTTTGTTGTTAATGCATCTCTCTATGTCCTTATTTTGCATATGTTAAGATCCTTTTGTTATCCTTGTTTTGCATATTTACAAATATTTCTTACAATTTTTCATAATTTATTATAGAGCATAACAAATTGCATCACAGAAGTTCAAATCAGTTGAATTTCTTTGTTTTTTGTTCTCAGTTTTGAATTTAACATGCTCTAAATTTAAGATTAAGAAAGTCCTTTCGTCCTTTTTTATTAAATTTTTTAATAATGTCAACATGTTTTTTTTAGAAAAGATCTAAAACTCAAGTGAGAATTAATATTTTGACTGTTAAAGGTCACTGGGTTTTTTAAAAATATTAATGGATTTTTTCGAATTTTTTTCAGCAAGGACTTTTTAAGGATATCAAAATAAAACAAATAATGGTAGGAGATTTTTCAAAAAACTAAGTTTTTTGTTATAGTTTCGCAACTCAAATTATATGAGAGTTAATTTTCCATAATTTTAATTTTTTGTTTAAACATTTTTAAAGTTTCGAAATCCCCAGAGGATTCCCAAAATTTTTCCTATATGGGTATTTTTTTGCCTTGAGATACCAAACTTCATTAATGCTGTCAGTAAATCAACAACTTTTAAGGCTAAAAACTTGAAAAATGTATCAGAGATATAAGTTTATCACAAAAAAGAAACATATACTTAAAAGTTACAAAATAATGTAAGACACAACCCAGGGGTTCCCAAACATTTTTATACATTTATGGTAGAAAAACTTGTTTTTTCTATAGAAAAACTTATTTTTTCTATAGAAAAACTTGTTTTTTCTATAGAAAAACTTGTTTTTTCTATAGAAAAACTTGTTTTTTCTATAGAAAAACTTGTTTTTTCTATAGAAAAACTTGTTTTTTCTATAGAAAAACTTGTTTTTTCTATAGAAAAACTTGTTTTTTCTATAGAAAAACTTGTTTTTTCTATAGAAAAACTTGTTTTTTCTATAGAAAAACTTGTTTTTTCTATAGAAAAACTTGTTTTTTCTATAGAAAAACTTGTTTTTTCTATAGAAAAACTTGTTTTTTCTATAGAAAAACTTGTTTTTTCTATAGAAAAACTTGTTTTTTCTATAGAAAAACTTGTTTTTTCTATAGAAAAACTTGTTTTTTCTATAGAAAAACTTGTTTTTTCTATAGAAAAACTTGTTTTTTCTATAGAAAAACTTGTTTTTTCTATAGAAAAACTTGTTTTTTCTATAGAAAAACTTGTTTTTTCTATAGAAAAACTTGTTTTTTCTATAGAAAAACTTGTTTTTTCTATAGAAAAACTTGTTTTTTCTATAGAAAAACTTGTTTTTTCTATAGAAAAACTTGTTTTTTCTATAGAAAAACTTGTTTTTTCTATAGAAAAACTTGTTTTTTCTATAGAAAAACTTGTTTTTTCTATAGAAAAACTTGTTATTTCTATAGAAAAACTTCTTTTTAAAACCTTTGGGAACCCCTGCCTTTCAATTAATATGAGTACTCTCTCCGAAGTATTTACCATATAAGTAAACTTCCATGTCTTGTTAAGATGTTCCCGTGAGATTGTCATTCTTTGATTAATGGCCATATATTTTAAGTATTCCAAATAATCCTCAAACAAAAAACTTCACAAATTCCCCAAAAAACACTAAAGTTTTTTTCTGGTCTGTTTTTGATTTAAAACCATTTATTTAAAAACATCAATAAAAAAAGACAAAAAAACATTAAGAAAAAACTTTAATTTTAGCTGAAGACAGATTTTTTTAGAGAAATTGACACTTAAAGACGGGTATAGCCATTTATATATTAGTGTCTCCCGGTAGTCTAAAAAGTAGTCAACTGCTTTGCTTTTGTGACAACAGAAGACATTATTTGTAATATAACTCATAATGGTTTTATGTATCTCTTCTAAATACATACGGAGAGACTAAGATCCATTGGGTACTGTATACTAAGCTATCTTCTCGTAGTCTAAAAAGGGACTATTGTCTATATTCTTGTTTAACAGAAGATCATTGTTTTCTTAAAGCTTCTGGGCATTTGTATGCTAAGAGCTTTCTCTCCATTTGCTTTAAGAAGAAAAGTTTGGTTATTTAAATCTATATACTTAACTGACTCTTAGTGGACTATAAAGTAGACAATGATAATATATTATTTCCAAAAGTAATAAAAAACTGTGAGCTACAGTAAAGGTTTCCTTTAAATCTACTGGGTTTTTATATGATTTTCTATTTATATTCGTGTTTTAAATAATATCCAGAAATTTTCTATGCCCTAACATCAAAAGCCTAAAGTTTTCCAATCAAATTTTAATTGCAAAAGTTTGATTTTTAGTGAGATATTGGTTTTGGTTATTTATTTAAATGGTTTTATTTATTTAAATTATGAGTTAACATGCAAACAAAGTCTTCTTTAAATAGGAAAAAAGGGGAGTTTAAATAGCTTTTTATGTTAAAAGGGTATTTAGGATTGTTCAATGGCTCACAACGCAAACTATAATAAAGTGGTTAAATGCAAGTGGCTGCACCTCGACTTAGATTTTTCTTGATTTATATAACATTTCCTAAAGTTTTGTGTGAAAATTTGTTTCCGATACTAAGGAGTCCATTTTTTTGAGCATTATTACTTTTATAAACATCGTATTTTGAAATTTTTTAAATCTTTAAAAACTTTTAACGAATGTTCATCTCGTTTATTTTAGAACTGCCACAACAGCACCTTGAGTCATAGCGCTTTCAAGTGTTATGTGCACTCGTTAGACCTTCCACCAGAGCACTTGGAGTCATAATGCTTTCAAATTTCACATGTACTGACGCCATAGATTTTAGGGAGTATTTGCATTCTAGGTGGGCTATTGTTATGTCTTCGATACTGAAAGAAGAACAAATTTAAGACCACCACTCCTTGATACCGACTATATCGTTTCCTTCTTGTGTCAGAAGGAGTGTTAATGATGGTACAGAAGTTTTCGAAACAACCGAAGCGGCATTAGATTTTGTACCATGGTCACGTTTGCATACTTATCAGTGCCTAGTAGAAGTTATTCCTGACAAAGTGTTTTACTTAGTTCTGGGGTGAAGATATTCAACAAGAACCCATATGCATCAGAACAGGATGAGGTACCTTCAGATGTTTCCGGGACTCTAGCGGCTCTTCCTTAAGAAGCTTAAGAAGTTCTTTGATGCAGAGATTCCTTAAGCACTTTAGTTCACCAAAAAATGACAAGACACTTACCTCTTCCAGACACTCTCAGGCTTTTGCATTAAGTTTCTCTCGTCTACAGATTCAATTTGTTTAATATGCTTTCCAGTCTCCAGAAGCTCTTTCTCGCGAAGCTCTTTGCTTGGTTTTATGATTTAGGGATTCCCCATGCTTCAAAGTGCATTAGAAAAGGACAAGACTCATAATTCTTTCATATCCAGACATTGTGTCTTAAATGATACTTCACTTGTTCTTAGGAATGGTTCCACTACTATGTTGATGATCGCATCTACAAGGTTTTTTTCTACAAGATTTGAAAATACTTTTGGACCAGAGTAAGCTTTAGCTTTAGGCCTTTTGTTTACCGGTAAATGGTTAGGTTTGGATATTTTAAGCAGATGACTGACAACAGAGTCTGCGTCACTTGGGCCCTAGAAAGTGGTCCTTTTATGTTACCTGCAGACAAAAAAGAATATATTCCTTAATACCAAAAGTAACAAGGTTCTCTTAGAGCCATCTAGATGGAACAATGAATGAGCCTATCTTACGAATGTTGAAATTCGAGACATTTAAATGAATGAATCATGCAGAAACGGGTAGCCCAGATGTTGAGTCCTAAGATCAACAACAACAGTGATAGAGGAGATGAGTGACAGTTTCTTCCTTCTCAACGGTTTGACAACTTATTGAATTGGAAATTAAGTCTTCTAGCAAGTAATCCCATAATGTAGTTCCCTGTGAGGATTGACTTTAGAGTGCGTTGTCTATGGCGCGGTAGAGAAACCAAGACTGCAAAAAGCTTACTGTCGTAAGTTGGCAATGCTAGTCTTCAGACTGAGCAGGTTGTTTCTGTGGACCAGTTGGTCTATGCGGACCTAAATAGGAACTGCTTACTGAGCAATTTACAGGCTGATAGTGGTATACCTATATATTGGTCTATTTTTTCCTGACTGAGGAGAACACCAAGTTTTGCTAGATTATCCGCAACAATGCTACCTGGTACATTGTTATGGCCACGTACCGAAGACAGTTTAATATTATATCTCGCAATCGCAAGCAGGGATGCCCGGCATTCCCTAATAAGAACGGATGTGGTAAGGACCGAAGATAGAGAGTGGACTGTCGGCAAAACTGTCCGTACAAAAACGAATATATCTATAGAATATTCGAAGGTTGGCTTACACTGACTGAAATACAGAGTTTTTGGGACCTGGAGGTAGGTTTTCGTTCCTAACAGTGAGATGAAAAAGTCCCTACCCACACCATTGTTCGATTTGGATCCATTCGTATATATCTCCAGAGTATCCATTCTAGAGTCGATTTGGGCACCGGTGATATCTGCAGTGAAGGAGCGGCTGAAAAATGGTTTGGAAGTAGTCCATGTTTTTGGGGACAGTTTTGAGTTTATCCAAAACAGTGGATAATATAGCAGAAGGATAACATAACCATTCTCCAGTAATGCTTAACCTAATGTCTGAGTTAAGGGCTACATTTTGAGCCATCAGCTCAGCCGGAAGCCAGCTTAGCACGATGAAGACGTAGTCCAAATGACACCAGAAATCTTTAGGGCTGAGGTCGATGTTTTTGGGGACAGTTTTGAGTTTATCCAAAACAGTGGATACTATAGAAGAAGCATACCATTCTCCAGTAATGCTTAACCTAATGTCTGAGTTAAGGGCTACATTTTAAGCCATCAGCTCAGCCGGCATGATGAAGACGTAGTCCAAATGGCACCAGAAATCTTTAGGGCTGAGGTCAATGTTTTTGGGGACAGTTTTGAGTTTATCCGAAACAGTGGATAACATAGAAGAAGCATACCATTCTCCAGTAATGCTTAACCTAATGTCTGAGTTAAGGGCTACGTTTTGAGCCATCAGCTCAGCCGGAAGCCAGCTTACCATGATGAAGACGTAGTCCAAATGGCACCAGAAATCTTTACGGCTGAGGATTTGAGGGTTTTAACAAATGATCCTCGTTGATTAGCCTAACATAGAGCTGGCCACCAAACCAGAGCAACACACATGAGTATAGGTTTTGCAACAATCTCAAAGAGCCATTCAGGGGAAAGGCCCATGTATTGCCTAAGGCTCTTCTTGGCATTGTCAGTGAGCACCAGTTTAAGTTAAGTTTCGTTTTGGCGGAATAAACACCCAAGCCATTGGAAATATTCCAGCGTTTTAGGGTATTATGTTTTTCAGTTATGCTGCTCGCTAATTTCAGAGACTTGTCTTCGCATTCAAAGTTTTCAAATCGCCTTTGTTAAACTACTCAATGATTCTGAGAAGTTTTTTTTAAGAAATATATTTCTTAGATGTGCACCGCCGTGGTATAGCAGGGGCCAAATTTCGGCATTCGATATCGATCGAAATCTTAGATATTTTCAAAACATTTGTACAGCATACTTTAAGGATAATCCAAATTATTTAAAAGATGCACAGTTTAGTATATTTTTTTGAAGTTACTTGCCAAAAGATGAACTATAGTATAAGAGTTTTGATTGAAAAATATATATTTTTAAAAACGAATCAAAATGGATACCAAATTTCAATAAACTTTTTAAATCAAATTAACTTTGAACATCCCTAAAGTATACTTCACAATATTCGCTTAAAAGTCTTAGTTTTCGATCGACATCGAATGCGGTAATTTGGCGCCAGGTTAGTCATCCGTCTAGCATACCACAGGTCCCAAGTTCGATCCACGGCCAGACCCACTTGAAAAAAAAAAAAAATTCAAAAAAGCAAGGGTTCACCTCATAACTGGGCTAGCTACTGATTATTGAGTATTTTGCTATGTAAAGCTTCTTAAACTAATGCATTTGCCGAATCGGATGCAGCTGAGAGTAGTACTCCTTGTTCAAATTGGAATGTTGTCTGGGAATTATATATATATAGTTCTTTGACATAAGGATCCAAGTCCCTCTCAGTTACTTCTTTAGTTCCGAAGAAAGGTCTCGAATCACGAATCTGCGAAGTGTGGAAAATTTACCTTTGATCTACCTTTATCTTAAAGTTTCGGAAGAACAGTTTATATAACTATTATTACATTTCATGTTACTTTTTAGTCAAAGAATTTTTCTAGATTGTGTCATAGCATTGTTTTAGTCCTTACGGAAATCCTGTTCGAAGGACTATAAGAGAAAATATTGTTCCTTAAATTGAAAGTGATGTTTCGTTTTAGTTTCTCAAAAAAGTTTTTTAATGGCATAAAGCCAACTCAATATTACTATTACAACTACAATGACACTATCCTAATACATCCTTTTAGAAACCTTTGTTTGCTTTTTGCATAAAAGGACATTGATAAATAAAATCCTTAAAATTTTAGATGCATTTGAATTTACAATATTTTGTAACTGAAAAATATTAAAATTTTGTATAAAAATAAAGATGATTATGAGGAAAATAATGATGAAGTTTGATATGTGATGGTGGTGCTGAATGGAGATGGCGGGAATTATAAGGGAATATATGCACAAAAACTGTACAGTTAAATGACAGGATAACATGTAATATGTAGAAGAATAAATTCAAATGCAAACGAGTAAATAAAAGGCAGGATATACAATCAGTCACAAAAGAGAAATGAAAAGGTCCTTTCTTTAAATGCATATATATGCATTAAATGGAATAGCAGTGTAAATAAGGACACACAGGACTATAACAAAACACAACAAAAAGAGTAAATGAATAACAGGCGAAAAGTGAGTCCTGGTGTATATGTATGTTTATGTGAATGTATGAGTTATGTTTGAATTGTATGGATTTGTAACTGCCAAAAACCCCGTCAGCATAACGGTCTTGGGTTTGGGGTCACTCTAAAGGTCATCAACGGGATTTTTCTACATTTTTTTTTCATATTTTCCCTCAAAAACAATATAAATTTTAAGGCTTTTGTTTAAAATTTTTGGCAGCTACTGCAGCAGCTCTTCAGGAGTGTGTGTGTTTGATCCTCTGATGTTGACAAGGGATGCAAAATTGCATAAAAATGAAAACACAAATAAATTTGAAATCCCCTAAATTTTTTTTTTGATTTTTTAGGGAGGTTTTCCTTTGTCTTGGTATTTTGCATTTTTTGAGGGAAAATAATTTAAATTCGATTTTTTTAAAAGTGTTTAGTTGTTTGCTAAAAAAGATGACATGTTTGTATCTTTTTTATAAAAATATTCGTATTTAAAGATACTTTTTAACCTCTCTTTTAGGGTTTTTTTTTTGTAAAAAAAGATCCTTAAAGATCTTAAGCAAATAAGATAAAAAGATGCTGGCTTTTGTATAAATTTTGCATGCGTTTGCCACACTTTTGGGTATCTAAAAATATTGCCTTAATGTTTTACTTAAAAGATGTTTTCCGAAAACCAGGACACGCGTCCTTTTTTATTGAAATTTTTTTAAGAATAAACATAAATAATTTTGTTAAAAACTTAAGCCTTATATCTTTAAGCGGATTGCCCGAAAATGCATTAAATGTTTTAGGGTTCAATAGAATCCATTTTTTTGCATATGTTGCATGTAAATTGATATGTTTTGCTATCAGCTCCTTTACGCCAAACACCCTCTCAATATATTTAAAAAAATTATATATATGATATTTGTTTGTTATATACGTTTGCTCTTAGTGCGCCATTTTTCCCTTTTTTCTGTCCATATGCATATGTAACCTTTCTCAATGCGTGGTTGTCCTTACATGCTACATGTGGCACATACATACGAGTATTTTGTTGCCTCATTTATTCAAGCACGTGTATTTTGCTTAGGTCGTCATCAAACACCCCCTTGATTGTCGCTTTTGTGTAAGAAAATAAATATGAAAAAATTGTTGTTAATGCGTCATTTGTGCTGCGGAAAAAGAAGCTTATGTGAAAGGGTGTAAGGATTATGTACAAGGGTTGTATGTTATTTGGAAGGATATATAAGTATATAAGCTATACATATGAAAATTATATGTGATTAAAGTATATAGAACGCAACTGTCCTTAATCTAAACAAGAATAAGAGACTTTTTATTTTAAATCTAAAAAGAGTTTAATTTGAACTTTTGGTCCTTCGAACATGATTCTTATAGAACCCACTCCAAAAATTGATTAATTTTTACAAAAACTTTTGAGCAGACACTTTACCTACAAATAAACCAACTGAACTGAATTCAAGAACCTCTGCAACTGCAAAGTTAGAAGTCATTCACGGTTTATTTAACAAAGAAAAAACTAAATTTTTCAAAAATACCCAATTTCTAAAAAGCCCGTAAAAGACCAATCCTGCAAAATCGGAATAATTTTGTTCAAGGATCTTTGCTTCATACTGTATTAAATAATACAACGAAAAAATGAAGTGCAGCTAATTGCAGCAGAGCTTTTTTAAGCTATAATTAGAAAAGCACCAAAAATAAGATTTTTTTTAAATATAAAATTTTTGAAAATCCCAGAAAAATTCAACCTTAAAAGTTCGAGTTAAATTTATTCAAAATTCGTTGGTCCATAGTAGACTTGATAAGAAAAATTTAGAGTAAAGTGCATATATCTGCACTAAAGAATTAAATTTGTGTATCAAATATTAAATTTGAAACCTTTTTAGAATCTCTATAATTTCAAAGTTTTAAATCTTTTAAGATTTAAAAATGAAAAAATTAAATTTTTCGCAAATAACCAATTTCTAATAAGCCCACAAAAAACCGATCCTGCAAATTCCGAACACTTTTATTTAAGAATCTTTGCTTAATACTACATTAAATAAAACATCTGAAAAACCAAGTGCAGCCAATTGCAGCAAAGCTTTTTTAAGCTCTAATAAGATGAGCACCAAAAATAAGATTTTTTTAGAAATAAAAAATTTTTGATAATCCGAGAAAAATTCAACCATAAAACTTCATTGTAAATATATTCTAGAATCTTTGCTTCATAGTATAATTAATAAGAATAATATAAAGTTAAGTGCTTATAGCTGCAACAAAGCTTTTTAGTGGCATAATTATATAAGCACTAATGAATAAAATTTTTTTAAAAATATAAAATTTATAACCATTTAAGAAACTCTATAACTGCAAAATTATAAATCTTTCAAGATTTAAAAAAAAGGTTTCGTAAATAACGAATTTCTAATAATCCCAAACATTACCAACCCTGCAAATTCGGAACCTTTTTTTCAAGAATCTTTGCCCCATACTACATTAATACTACAACTAAAATCACAACTAAAAAATCAAGTGCAGCCAATTGCAGCAAAGCTTTTTTAAGTTCTAAAAAGATAAGCACCAAAAATAAGATTTTTTTTAAAATATAAAATTTTTTAAAATCCCAGAAAAATCCAACCCTGTAAGTTAGAAGTAAATTCATTCAAAAATCGTTGGTCCATAGTATACTTAATAAAACAAATTTAGGGCAAAGTGCATATATCTGCAACAAAGCTTTTTCTGTGATATGATTTAATGAGCACTAAAGAATTTAATTTTCTAATATATATAAAATTTTTCAAAATCTCAAAAAAAATCCAACCCTGCAAGTTCAATGTAAATTCATTCTAGAATCTTTGCCTTATAGTTCATTGATTAAGAAATATGTAGAGTTAAGTGCTTATAACTGCAAAAAAGCTTTTTTGTGGTATGATTATATGACACCTTAAAAATAAAATTTTCTAAAAATAAAAAATTTGTCAATTTTTTCAATTTTTTTTTTGTCAAAAAGATAATGTCTAATAATTATTGATTTATAGAGTTTATAGTAACCCAAAGTTAAAAAATATGATTTTTTTTTACAAAATTTTAATTTTTGATAATCTATGAAAAAAAAACCATCTCTGCAGGTTCAAAGCAGATCTTTTCCAGAAATCATTACCCTGTGGCATTTACAAAAAGAAAAGTGTATAAGCAAGTGCTTTTATTTGCATCTAACCAATGTTGGCTAACAAATTCTACTTAGTCCAAGAAAATTTAAAAAAAAATTAACATTTTTTTTTTTCAAAATAGTAACCCAAAGTTAAAAAATATGATTTTTTTTTACAAAATTTTAATTTTTGATAATCTATGAAAAAAAAACCATCTCTGCAGGGTCAAAGCAGATCTTTTCCAGAAATCATTACCCTGTGGCATTTACAAAAAGAAAAGTGTATAAGCAAGTGCTTTTATTTGCATCTAACCAATGTTGGCTAACAAATTCTACTTAGTCCAAGAAAATTTAAAAAAAAATTAACATTTTTTTTTTTCAAAATCCCATAAAAATCCAACCCTGCAAGTTCGAAGTAAATTCTTTCTAAAATATTTGTTCCATAGTATACTAAATTAGAAACATATAAATTTAAGTGCTTATAGCTGCAACAAAGCTTTTTTTTTGCAAAATTATGTGAGCACTAAATAATAAAATTTTCTAAAAAATTAAAATTAAAATATTTATTCCAAAGCTCAAAGATTTTTTTTTTTAACAAAAAGACTATGTCTAAGAATAATAAATTGTTATTACTGAAGTTATAGTAGCTCAAAGTTAGAGTCTTTAAAAATACGATTTTTTGACAAAATTTTAATTTTTTATAATCTCTGAAAAAATCCATCTCTGCAAGTTTAAAGGAGATTTTTTCTAAAAATCATTACCCTGTGGTATTTACAAAAAGAAAAACCTAAAAGCAAGTGCATTTATTTGCATAGAACCAATTTTTGCTCCCAGATTCCACTTAGCCCCATTAAATTTCAAATTGAAATTTTTTAGAAGCATTTTCATAAATACCTAATAGTTAAAAGACCCTGAAAAATTAGCCCCTGCAAATTAAGATCAGATTTTTTAACACTTATTTCCTGAGATATACAGATGTAGAAATCTTAAAAATTTATTGCATATATCTGCAAAAAAATGAATTTTCTTAGTTTTTTCTTATGATCATAAGAAGTGTAAACTTTTTGGGAAAATTTCGTTCTCTAATATAATTTATATAATCTAATAGACCTAAGTTAATGAAATTTATTAGAGATCAACAGGGGTTCTAGTGGGAATAATTTGTCCGAGTTCAGTTCCCTAGAGGTGCCTTAATAGCCCCTTGGCGGGCTCCTAATCTAGACACGGAGAGGAATTTTTTTAAAACTTCGAAACTTCGATCAAAAATTAAAATTTCCTTTGCAAAATCTTATTTAAATGCAACGAAATTTTGTGTCTAGATCATGTACATTATCTGCTGATCACGAATTTAAATAAAATTCTTTAACATTCTTTTTTTGGAAATCTTTTATAACGTATTTTCTTTGGAGTTTAACAATAATGACATCTTTTGATAATAATTATTCCTTTTTAGCCGTTACAAAATTGTCATTGAATCTTGAAAAAATCTTTAAGAGTATTGAAAAATAATTTAAAATTTTGTTAAATCTTTTGGCAGTAGAATAAAAAATGATATTTATGATGAAGATCAAACATGCAGGAACATGTGAGAACAAAGCAATTCATCCTAATAGATAATTTTATAAATAAAATACAAAAACCTTTATATGAATGCCAATAAGCTCTGTGTCCTTTTTTCGTTTATATTATATACAAATATTAAAGGATTTTCCTTAAAAGCGTATTAAGGGTGAGTTTTCGTCCTTTTGCCAAATTCAAATTTCAATTTTATTGAAACTATAACGAATTATATCAATTGTTATAAATTTTTGCATAATTGCTTTGTAACATTTTTGCTTTATATTTGAATGGTAAAAGTATTATCCTTTTTTGGGTTATTTTACCCCATATTTGATGTCCTTTTGTTTTCCATATTTTGCATAAAAGTGACATAAGATCGCAAGAGAGAGTGAAAATGAATAATGACCATTTTTGTTAAGGACAGAAGGATATTAATTTCTCTAAGTTTTATTGACAGTTTTTCTGTATATGCAAAATTAATGAAGTATATGAAAGTTTTTTTTTTGGAGAAATTTATGTACAGGATAATAATAAAGGGAGGGAAAAGGATATAGCAGATATTATTAATTACTTATTTTCTGTATATTCTCAGGATCTTAAGCCAAATGTTTGATTTTGTCTGAAAAAAATTATAAAAATAAAAAGATACATAAGAAATTTATTTAAAAATATGATTTTTGAAAGGTTTTCAATTTTTGTTGTATCCGGAAAAAAGTATTTATATGACTTTGGGGCAGATTTCTTAAAGAATTATAGCCCATAGTATTAGCAATTAGAAAAATGTAAAAGCAACTGCTTATATCTGCAATTAAATTTTTTTGGTTAATATTTCCTCTTTGTGGAGGAAAAAATGTATTTAAAAAATTTTTTTTTGAAAAATTATAATTTTTTCATTATTCCTAAAAATTTTGTTTATTTGAGTTCGAAGTAAATTTTTCAGGATATTAAGACCCATAGTCTATAAAATAAGAAACTTAAGAAATTAACTGCATATATCTGCACTAAAGCATTTTCTAGCGCTAAAGACCAATGACCTTAAAAACGATTTTAAAAAATTTTACATATTTTAACTTTAAAATTTTTGAAAATTTCCTTGTAAATTAAAGATATAAAGGCACGTGTTTTCAAACATTATTTCAATAATTTAAAGTATCTCAAAACTTCCTTACTGCTCCGTTCCCCTCTTAGTTTAGACTGAAAATTACATTCTTCCTCTTAAATTTAAAAAAAATCAGCCAGTTTAATATTGAAACTAAAAACAAACCTAAATTTAATCTTAAAAAAAAACAACTGCTTGTCTCTGATCATTTGATCAGGGCATTAAATAATAAACATTTACATTAACCATAAAAAATGCCTCAAAATAATACCAAACTCTAAACCAAAGGAAAACCCCACAAAAAACTTAAATAAACATTTTATGATACAACTGATCTTGAAATGCAAAATTTATGTCCAATGATGTAAATGTAGAGGGTGGAGTATTATCTTGAACCGCCACACAATCCTACACTTCAATGTCAAATGAAGTGTGCAACACATTAATCCAGCTCCCCCTCTTTTTTTGGCCCCTTTCCCCTAGTCCACGTGTTCGGCGGAAAAATGACGAGTGACAGCAATTAAAACACTAAAATGACAAACAATTTTTTATGATTTTTGTTTTTTATGTTATTTGTCGAATATTGACTGAATATTGGGTAGGGGAAGAAGTAATTTCAAAGAAAAAAAAAAATTTCTTTTGTTTTTAAATAAATAAATTTTTTTGTTTCAAAAGTTTTACTATAGATAAATTTGATTTTTAAATTTTTTGTACTTTTTCTATAGAAAAATATTGTTTTATATATCAAAATTTTTCCTTAAAAAATTTGTATATGTAAAAATTTTTTGTACAAAAATTCTGACATTTCAAAATTTTTTACAGAAAAATTTTGATATTTCAAAAATTTTTATAGAAAAATTTTGTTATTTCAAAATTTTTCATAGAAAATGCTTGATATTTCAAAATTTTTTGAAGAAAAATTTTGATATATCAAAATTTTTTATAAAAAAATTTTGATATATTCAAATTTTTTATAGAAAAATTTTGATATATCAAAATCTTAAAAAAAAATTTTGATATATCAAAATTTTTTATAGAAAAATTTTGATATATTAAAATTTTTTATAGAAAAATTTTGATATATCAAAATTTTTTATAGAAAAATTTTGATATTTCAAATTTTTTTATAGAAAAATTTTGATATTTCAAATTTTTTTATAGAAAAATTTTGATATTTCAAAACTGTTTATAGAAAAATTTTGATATTTCAAAATTTTTCTATAAAAAATTTTGATATATCAAAATTTTTCTATAAAAAATTTTGATATATCAAAATTTTTCTATAAAAAATTTTGATATATCAAAATTTTTTATAGAAAAATTCTGATATATCAAAATTTTTTTAGAAAAATTCTGATATATCAAAATTTTTTATAGAAAAATTTTGATATATCAAAATTTTTTATAGAAAAATTTTGATATATCAAAATTTTTTATAGAAAAATTTTGATATATCAAAAGTTTTTATAGCAAATTTTTGATATATCAAAATTTTTTATAGAAAAATTTTGATATATCAAAAGTTTTTATAGCAAATTTTTGATATATCAAAATTTTTTATAGAAAAATTTTGATATATCAAAATTTTTTATAGAAAAATTTTGATATATCAAAATTTTTTATAGAAAAATTTTGATATATCAAAATTTTTTATAGAAAAATTTTGATATATCAAAATTTTTTATAGAAAAATTTTGATATATCAAAATTTTTTATAGAAAAATTTTGATATATCAAAATTTTTAATAGAAAAATTTTGATATATCAAAATTTTTTATAGAAAAATTTTGATATATCAAAATTTTTTATAGAAAAATTTTGATATATCAAAATTTTTTATAGAAAAATTTTGATATATCAAAATTTTTTATAGAAAAATTTTGATATATCAAAATTTTTTATAGAAAAATTTTGATATATCAAAATTTTTTATAGAAAAATTTTGATATATCAAAATTTTTTATAGAAAAATTTTGATATATCAAAATTTTTTATAGAAAAATTTTGATATATCAAAATTTTTTATAGAAAAATTTTGATATATCAAAATTTTTTATAGAAAAATTTTGATATATCAAAATTTTTTATAGAAAAATTTTGATATATCAAAATTTTTTATAGAAAAATTTTGATATATCAAAATTTTTTATAGAAAAATTTTGATATATCAAAATTTTTTATAGAAAAATTTTGATATATCAAAATTTTTTATAGAAAAATTTTGGTATATCAAAAGTTTTTATAGAAAAATTTTGATATATCAAAAGTTTTTATAGAAAAATTTTGATATATCAAAAGTTTTTATAGCAAATTTTTGATATATCAAAATTTTTTATAGAAAAATTTTGATATATCAAAATTTTTTATAGAAAAATTTTGATATATCAAAATTTTTTATAGAAAAATTTTGATATATCAAAATTTTTCATAGAAAAATTTTGATATTTCAAATTTTTTTATATTTTTTTAATATCTCAAAATAAAATATCCTCTCATGTGATTATCCTTCTCATTTTCCTCAAGATTGACCTCATGATTATTCATTGACCTCACCAACTTCATTAAAAAATCATTTATTTTTTAGATTTCTTTATACTAAAATTTCAGCAAAGACAATTTTTAAATGTTAATTGTTAACAAATTGACTTCTCTTCTTTTGAAAAATTGGCACACGATCGCTCACACTTTTCCTTAAAGAAAATCCTTAAGATCCTTTTTTGTACCTATTTTTCAAAAGTTTTTTAATTGTCTTGGGAGTTTTTTAATCAATTTTGCATTTAAAGAGAAATTGAACCTAAAAAACAATTCAAATCTTCCGAAGGGTGGTTAACTTTCTAAGATAAACTGATCCTCACCCAGCATCCCATTTTTTGAAAAATGATCATTTTAAAAATCCTGCTTCAAAATAATGTAAATTTTACCTAAAAAAGCCAAATAAAAAAGTGTGCCATAAAATGTTTAAAAATAACATATTTTGAATAAATACCGGCGGCATATATTAAAAAAGCCTATAAAAGAATTTTAATAAAAAAAGACACGCGTTCAATTGAGAAGAAACCTAGACTCATCCCTAAAAAGAGATAAAATGATCATTTTAATTTTTTCATTGGATTTTTTTATATGTAAAAAGGGAAGCAAGAAGATCTTTTTTGGTAAGAGGCTAAGATCACTTTTTTTTGGATATGTTAAAGGAATGTGTTTTAGATGTTCTTCTTTACACAAGAGAAGTTTTCCTTTTTATCTGTTTTTCTATTTTTTAACACTGGCACGCGATCGGCAACAGCATCTTCTTTATCTTAAATATTTTATGTTATAGAAAAAGTGATCGTTTTTTATTGTTTGTCATTCGCTGTTGTCTTTTGTTTATTTTTAGCCATTTCTGGTGTTAATAAATATTTTTTTTTGTAGATTTTTAAGTATTTTTAGGAAGTTTTTATTTAAGGGGAGTTTTTTTTGAGTATTTAAAGTGTTCATTAGTCGCACATTTACATATCACATTGTTAGCATAACTTTAGTTTATATTTTAGTTTATTTTTCTGAGGAGTTTTGGCTGCTTCTTTTGGGATGAGGGGGATTTGGGACGTTTCAAGTGACACAAGCTGTATACATAAGTTCTGCTTGATATTGGGAAGGGGTAAAAGTAATTTCAAGAAATGTCAAATACAATAATTGAACAAAAAATTACGATATCAAATAGTTTTTAAAGAAAACTAGCTATATCTATATATAGACTTAGATTAACCTATCAATAATCGTGGGTCTTTACCACTACTATACAATAACCCACGATTGAAAATAGGACTATATAAACCTTCACGATTGAAGATAGGACTATAAAAAGACCCATGATTGAATATAGGACTATATAAACCTTCACGATTGAAGATAGGACTATAAAAAGACCCATGATTGAATATAGGACTATATAAACCTTCACGATTGAAGATAGGACTATAAAAAGACCCATGATTGAATATAGGACTATATAAGCCCCACGATTCAAGGAAAGACAATATAAAGACCCGCGGTTGAAAATAGGACTATATAAAGATCTACGATTGAAAATAGGACTATATAAAGACCTACGATTGAAGATAGGACTATATAAAGACCCACGATTGAAGATAGGACTATATAAAGACCCACGATTTAAGATATCACTATATCAACCTACGATTGAAGATAGGACTTTATAAAGACCCACGATTAAAGACAGCACTATATAAAGACCTACGATTGAAAATAGCACTATATAAGGACCTACGATGAATGATAGCACTATATAAAGACCTACGATTGAAGATAGGACTACATACAGACCCACGATTGAAGATAGCCCTATACAAACCCACTATTAAAGATAGGACTACATACAGACCCACGATTGAAGATAGCCCTATACAAACCCACTATTGAAGATAGGACTACATACAGACCCACGATTGAAGATAGCCCTATACAAACCCACTATTGAAGATAGGACTTTATAAAGACCCACAATTAAAGACAGCAATATATAAAGACCTACGATTGAAGATAGGACTATATAAAGACCTACGATTGAAAATAGGACTATATAAAGACCTACGATTGAAGATAGCACTATATAAAGATCTGCGATTGAAGATAGCACTATATAAAGACCTACGATTGAAAATAGGACTATATAAAGACCCACGATTGAAGATACGACTGTATAAACCCACGACTGAAGATAGGACTTTATAAAGACCCACGATTAAAGATAGCAATATATAAAGACCTACGATTGAAGATAGGACTATATAAACCCCACGATTAAAGAAACGACAATATAAAGACCCGCGGTTCAAAAAAGCACTATATAAAGACCTACGATTGAAGATAGGACTATATAGAGGCCTACGATTAAAGATTGGACTAGAGCCACGATAGAAGATCAGACCATATAAACCCACGATTGAATATAGGACTATAAACCCCACGATTAAAGAAGCGACAAGATTGAAGGTAGGACTATATAAACAACCACGATTGAGGATAACATTTTTGGTATAAAAAATTTTCAACCGAAATTTTTTCTATAGATAAATTTTCGGTTAAAAATTTTTTCTAAAGAAAAATTTTCGGTTAAAAATTTTTCTAAAGAAACATTTTCGGTTAAAAATTTTTCTAAAGAAAAATTTTTGTTTAAAAATTTTTCTAAAGAAAAAATTTCGGTTAAAAATTTTTCTAAAGAAAAATTTTCGTTTAAAAATTTTTCTAAAGAAAAAATTTCGGTTAAAAATTTTTCTAAAGAAAAATTTTCGATTAAAAATTTTTCTAAAGAAAAGTTTTCGATTAAGAATTTTTCTAAAGAAACATTTTCGGTTAAAAATTTTTCTAAAGAAAAAATTTCGGTTAAAAATTTTTCTAAAGAAAAATTTTCTGTTAAAAATTCTTTCTAAAGAAACATTTTCGTTTTAAATTTTTTTCTTTACAAAAATTATCGGTTAACGATTTTTTCTATAGGAAAATTTTTGGTTTTAAATTTTTTCTATAGAAAATTTTCGGTTTTAAATTTTTTCTATAAAAATTTTTGGTTTAACATTTTTTCTTTAAAAATTTTTTCTATACAAAAATTTTCGGGTTAAAATTTTTCTATAGAAACATTTTTAGTTGAAGATTTTTCTATAGAAAAATTTTCGTTTTAAAATTTTTTCTTAAGAAAAATTTTTGCCTTCAAATTTTTTTTTTATAGAAAAATTTTTGTTTTAAAATTTTTTCTATAGAAAAATTTTCGGTTCAAAATTTTTCCATAAAAAATTTTCGGCTAAAATTTTTTTCTTAAGAAAACATTTTCAGTTAAAAATTTGTTCTATAAAAAATTTTTGGTTTACAATTTTTTCTATAGAAAAATTTTCGTTTTAAAATTTTTTCTATAGAAAAATTTTCGTTTTAAAATTTTTTCTTTAGAAAAATTTTCGGTTTAAAATTTTTCTATAAAAAAAATGTTCGGTTCAAAATTTTTCGGTTAAACATTTTTCCATAAAAAATTTTCGGTTAAAATTTTTTTCTGAAGAAAAAATGTTCAGTTAAAAATTTGTTCTATAAAAATTTTTGGTTTAAAATTTTTTCTTTAGAAAAATTTTCGTTTTAAAATTTTTTCTATAGAAAAATTTTCGTTTTAAATTTTTTTCTAAAGAAACATTTTAGTTTCAAAATTTTTTCTATAGAACGAATTTTGTTTTAAAATTTTTTCTATAGAAAAATTTTCGTTTTAAAATTTTTTTCTTTAAAAATATTTGTTTTAAAATTTTTTTTTTAGAAAAATTTTCGTTTTAAATTTTTTTCTAAAGAAACATTTTAGTTTCAAAATTTTTTCTATAGAACGAATTTTGTTTTAAAATTTTTTCTATAGAAAAATTTTCGTTTTAAAAATTTTTTCTTTAAAAATATTTGTTTTAAAATTTTTTTTTAAGAAAAATTTTTGTTTTAAAATTTTTTCTATAGAAAAATTTTCGTTTTTAAATTTTTCCTATAGAAAAATTTTCAATTTAAATTTTTTTCTATAGAAAAATTTTCGTTTTAAAATTTTTTCTATAGAAAAATTTTCGTTTTTTTCTAAAAAAAATCCTCTTTTTAAAATTTTGTCTTAAGAAAAATTTTTGCTTTAAAATTTTTTTTTTATAGAATAATTTTCGTTTTAAAATTTTTTCAATAAAAAAATTTTAAATTTTTTCTATAGAAAAATTTTCGGTTAAAAATGATTTCTATAGAAAAAAGTTTACTTCAAAAAAAATTTTCGTTTTTAATATTTTTCTAAAGAAAAATTTTCATTTTAAAATTTTTTCTATAGAAAAATTTTCGTTTTTAAATTTTTTCTATAGAAAAATTTTCGTTTTAAAGTTTTTGTTATAGAAAAATTGTCCGTTAAAAATTTTTTCTATAGAAAAATTTTCAATTTAAAATTTTTTTTTACAGAAAAATTCTCGTTTTAAATTTTTTTCCATAGAAAAATTTTCATTTTAAAATTTTTTCTATAGAAAAATTTTTGTTTTACAATTTTTTCTATAGAAAAATTTTTGTTTTAAAATTTTTTCTAAAGAAAAATTTTTGTTTAAAAATTTTCGGTTTAAAATTTTTGCTTTAAAAAAAAAAATTTGAACCGAAATTTTTTCTATTGAAAAATTATCGTTTTTAAATTTTTTTCTATAGAAAAAAGTTTGTTCTAAAATTTGTTTCTATAGAAAAATTTTAGTTTTTACATTTTTTCTATAGAAAAATTTTCGTTTTAAAATTTTTTCTATAGAAAAAATTTCGTTTTAAAATTTTTTCTTTAGAAAAATTTTCGCTTTAAAATTTTTTCTATAGAAAAATTTGGTTTTAAAATTTTTTCTAAAGAAGAATTTTCGGTTTAAAATTTTTAAAATGAAAAATTTTCGTTCTAAAATTTTTTCTATAAAAAAGGGCTTGAAGGATTATAATATAATTTTACTTGTTTTAGTTTGTAAACTATACTTTTCGTGTTACATTTTTTTTTTGCAAAATCATTACGAAAATATAATTGCAAACATAATGATTAGACAGAAATTTTGAGTTCAGTGGAACAACAAAAATGGAGATAATGGAAAGTAAATATTAAATATTTATTAATGATTTTTCTGCTAGGACATAAAGACTAAACCTTTTTAAATGAACTCGAATTATTAACAAGAAAAATTTACCCCAAAATCGTTCACTAAAAGAAAAGCACGTAACATTTAAACGTCAATCAAAAAAACGAAAAAATATTGAAAATAGATAACAGTTATTAGATTATGTTTAATACATACATATCCATGTATGTATGTATGTATGTACTGGTATATAAAAACCTTTTAAGGAAGAAAAATCCTTTGCCAAATCATGATGGGTGCAAACAGGATTTTAACAAATTTTTGCGTAATTTTTTTTTTTTTTTTGGTATAATTTTACATGAAATGTTAGAATTTTGGCGCGTAACTGTATCTATTTTTTCACAAAGAGTTTCATAAAAGTATTCGAAAAAGGGATAGGGCAAAGAAGTGACCAGCTGTTTTGTTTGAATAATTTGATAATTCATTGTTTAACTGAACGTTTGGCCACTGTCCAGTTAAATAAACAAAAACAAAACCTTTAGAAAAGTATGGAATTGGGTAAGAGTTAGGGGTTGTCTTTAACGAACGAACCAGCCAGATGATGATGATGACAAAGACTACGAATATTGGGCAGTAAAAAGGTAAATTTTGTATAGAAATGTATCAGGATTTTAATGGGGGTTTAAAGTAACTAAATGATAAGAATTCTTTATATTAATTGCTTGACCAGTTGTTAGAACATATATAACTAGAATCCTTCGTTGCTCTTTTGTTGCTTTATAAAATCTTTTGCTTTATCATAAATATTATTCAAGAAAGGGTTTATTTCACAACTTTTATTACTTAACATTAAGAATTTTATCATTTATTCTTTAAAATTGCTTTCGAACATATTTCCAAAATCTTCTAATTTTTATTGATTTTTTCCCTAATTTTATATCCCATTTTCAAACATTTTATAACCGTTTTAAACTCAATTCCTTCCATCAACATCAGCAGCAGCTGCTGCTGCACGAACATTTGTTCGCATCACATTGTGTCACCGTGATAACCTTTGGCCCGTGCAAAGCAGAGATTTTTCTGTTTCCGTGTTCACGATTTTTTTTTGTTATATTTTATACTGTTTCATTTTTCAAAAAACTACATACAAAAGGATTTTTCTTTATAAAATTTGAAACAATACAAAAATGTTGTTTGATTGTAAAAGGACTATTGTTAACGAGTATTTTTAACTTTTTATTATTGATCAATTTTTGGGGGTTTTTTATAGAAAAAAAAATAGTTTCGATTTTGTTAGAGAAATAGGAGATATCGCTCTCCATGTGGTATTGTAACAATTAATTTTAGTTTGTATTTTAAAATCGAAAATATTTTCTAGTCAATATTTTATTCCTACCCAGTAAAACTTTTCATTACCAAATAATGACCCAGTAAAACTTTTCATTACCAAATAATGAGTTAAACAGTTAAACTATTGAACACGAACTACTTACTCATTCGCTGTTTAAGTCATTATATTAACATGGGGATGTCATTGGAGGCAAGTACTTACCAATTGCAGAAAAGTAATGACTTGGGTAAGCATTTGAAAGCAACAACAACAACAGCAACAACTTTTTTGTTGTTGTTTTATTAAAAACATATATTTTTAAACGAAATACAAAATTTTTTTTATGATCCCATGGGGGCTCGAACCCAGACCCTCCGACTGCTAGGCAGAGACTCTTCCACTGAGCTATTTCATATGTTGAAAACTTAGAAGCTTATAATTAATATAAACAATTTTTATTTTTAGATC
The DNA here is from genome assembly GCA_933228675.1 of Stomorhina lunata. Classification (NCBI taxonomy): domain Eukaryota; kingdom Metazoa; phylum Arthropoda; class Insecta; order Diptera; family Rhiniidae; genus Stomorhina; species Stomorhina lunata. The sequence continues at coordinate 111,432,653 of OW121744.1, read as the reverse complement.
CAAAATCATGTGAAAATAACTTTGTTTTTCCCTGCTTTTTTTTTGCTTTGTTGTAATTTTTGGAAAAATATTTGTATACGATTTTTTGTAATTATTTTAAAACTTTTTTAAAATTATTTTAAAACTTAAACAATTTAAATCTTCTTTTTTGTATAAGTTTTTACATAAGATTGACTCTTACTTACTTAAATGTTACAACCTGTTAAGGTCAAAGTCCGAGCATATTTTAGAATTCCATGGATTTCGATCTTGTGCGAATATTCTCCAATTTCATAGGCCAAGCTTTAAAAAATGTTCCTCTACTTGGTCTTTCTATCGAAGTTTCGGACATCCTCCTCTAATATTAGGTAGTGGGACATTTCAATTCTAATTTTATCCCCTTCATTATATTTTTTTCAAGAGAGGGTTACTAGCCCGTAATCCTAACCCATTTTCATCGATCTTATGGGACAACTCTCGGAACATGTTAACTCACAATATTAATGGGTGTTAAACTAGCTCCCCGGCTGAAACCATGAGGAGGTGTGTGTCCACAGTTGAGATGAAGGATGACCCAGATAAGTTGGGCTTACCAAGTTAAGACCAATTAGAATCGTGTTTGGTATTCAACATCCCCTACACAATCAAAATTGACTCATGATGGTTTTTTTTTCATTAACGTGAGTTAGTTTTACACATTTTTTTTACAGAAGATAATATTTAAGTTCTTAAAATTCAAAAATCATTTAAAAAGACTCTTTTAATAAAAAAAAAAACTAAAAAAAATTGTTGCCCTTGGTGGGATTTGAACCGGGGCCATTCAGTTTAAATTACCATCTTAATTACAAATAAGTACTTCTGTAATAACTTATTATTTATTCGGATGGTATGTTGTAGTCGTTACAAGGTAACCAGTTATCAGAGTACTTGCCATTACCAAAGTTTTGCTGGGTATAAATTGAAACTTAGAGAAATATATAATTATTTATTTGAGTCGTTAGAAGCATCAATAAAGTTCAGAAATAATTTAACTTGGATGCTGATATGGTCTAAGTCTCAAATCTTTCATATGATGGTTGCAATTTTGTTATACTTTATCTAAGATATCGGCCAGTATCTGACTAACAAAGTCTTCAATATTGACTTCCGTTGAGTCAACAATTGCGGGCTTAAATCTATGAATATGAGTCTCATCATAGCTCTATAAACAAAAGTCTAAGGGCTTTAAACCGGCCAATTGACCGTCCCACAACGTAAACAAATTGTTCTCCAATATCGCCTCTCGGTTGGGCCATTGTTTCGCATGCTGTGTGTTATGTGGAACCATCAAGTCCAGCTATTCAATTTGGATAAAAAAATTTATAATCAAGTTAGTTAGGTAAGTGTAAGCTCTTAAATTGGACAATATCGGGTGATATCTTTAAAGAAATATGAGCCCAGAGTTAGTCCCCTTTTGTATAACAGGCAAGTGCATAGAAGGTACATTATGGACTGTTTCTCTTTATCGCTACAGATTCTGCAAAGGCACTTGTCGCAAACTTTAGCATAACAATCATGACGGACAGAAGGATCTTGATAGTGAGTAAAATGGATACTTTGCGCAAAATGCGTCAGCATTATATAAGGTAGTCTCAAGTCTAGATCGCTCTACAGTTTTCATATATTTGTAGAGAAATGCTGAGTCATCTCGAATTGGGAATTTTTTTTTAACTGCTAAGTCACCTAAAATTGCTCAGTCATCCCCATCTGCTAAGTAACCTCGAATTGCTGAGTCATCTCAAATTGCGGATGGATTTCAAACAGTTGAGTTATCTCAAATTTCTGACTCATTTCAAGCTGCTAAGTCATCTCGAACTGTTGAGTCATCTCAAATTGCTGACACATTTTAAGCCAATTAAAACTGCTGAGTTATCTTGATTTGCTAAGTCACCTCAAGCTGCAGAGACATCTTGAACTGATATATCATCATGAACTGCTGGGTCAGTCTGATATGCTAAATTACCTCAAAATTCAGTGTCAATTCGAAATGCTGAGTCATCTCGAACTAGTTTATCAGGAATTTGTAAGCTAGTCGTTGGTCTTGCTGCTTTGTCAGCTCTACAGTTTTCATATATTTTCCTGTGGCTCGGTACGCGCTTAAGATGTATTCAGAAATGTTCAGTCATCTCGAATTGCGAAGTAATTTTAAACTGTTGAGTCATCTAAAGTTGCTGAGTCATCCCTATCTACTAAGATATCTCGAATTTCTGAGTCATCTTGAATTGTCGATTGATTTCATACTTTTAAGTCATTTCGAACTGTTGAGTTATCACAAATTGCTTACTCATTTCAAGCTACTAGGTCAATTTAAGCTGTCGAGTCATCTCGAATTACTAAGTCATCTAAAATTTCTGAGACATCTTGAACTGATGTATCATCTTGAACTGCTGACTCACTCTGATATGCTGAATCATCTCAAAATTCAGTGTCATTTCGAACTGTTGAGTCATCTCGCTGCTGAGTCATCTCAAACTGCTGAGATATTTCGACAAGTTGAGTAAAAATGAACAAATCTTAAAAAAATGTTGACTAAAAATTCGCATTTTCTGCCGCCAAAATACCTTAAAACTATCATATATCATAAAATTTTTCGAAAAAAAATTCTCTGGAGCGATATGAATTAAACCAACATTTTCGCCGATCGCCATATTCAAAGATTTATTGTCAGACCAATATTTGTAAGCTTTGCATAAATCAGACCAAATCTAATACTTACTTAAGTGGCCTATATTTACAACCTGTAAAGGTCAAAGGCCGAGCATATTTTAGATTTTCATGGGCTTCGATCTTGATCGCATATTTTCCAATTTCGTAGGCCAAGCTTTGAGATATTTTCCTCTACTTGGTCGTTCCATCGAAGTTTCGAACGTCCTCTTCTATATTTTTTATTATAATTTAAGCTTTTTCGTACTAATTGTTTTTTTCAGGAGTGGGTTACTAGCCCGACACATTTTTTTTAATGTTCTTATGGGAGAACTCGCGGCACATGTTAGCTTACCATAGTAACTGGTGTAAATGTAATTGCCCTGGTGATACCGCAAGGAGTTCAGTGTCCGCAGTTGAGAAGAAGGACAACTAAGAAAAGTCTGGGGTTACCAAAATAAGACCATTCAGAACCATTTAGAACCGTTGCTTGGTATCCAACATCCCCTACATCACCCTGCTGAGTCATCTAAAATTGCTGAGTCGGCTCAAGCTGCTGATGAAAAAATTTGACTTTATATTCATATTTTCTGCTCCAAAATTACCTTTCAACTACCAAGTTTCAAAACATTACCTGAGAAGAAAATCTCTGGGATGATATGGGTTAAATCGGCTTAGAAAGTGATCGATCGATCTAAAACGATCGCTATACTTAAAGGATGTTAGCCCAAAATTTAAGATATAGTCTATATAAAGACCTACGATTGATGATATGACTATATAAATAGAACATTTTTACTTCAGATTCGTATTTTCTGCTAGAAAATTACCTTCCAAAATTAATCGAAAAAAAGATCTCTAGGATGATATGGGTTTAATCGGCTCAGAAAATGATTCTAAACTGATCGCTATTCTCAAAGGTTGGATGTCATATTCTATATGTTATATACATCAGACTGAACCTAATATACTCTTAAAAATGTTTTGGTTATGGTATAAAATCGATTTTCATAAAAAGGATTTTTCTTAAAACGATATTTTTGATGACGCTAAAAAATCAATCCTTTGATATCCGGAGGATAATTTTTTAGTAACTATTGTCACATGTCCATACAAAACAACTAATATAAAGTAAGCTGCAGCAATTTGCAGCGAAGCCGTTTTAAAAGCATAAAGAAAAGTAGAAATATTCGATTTTTATCATTCCTAACAATTTTTGAAAAATGCACAAGTTTCATTGGTCACATATAAATTGTATATCCCACTTTGTTCTGAAAAAATATTTCTAGATGTTAACTATCAATTTATCTTTAAGCAGAATAATATAAATTAACCTGCGTTAAGCTGCAGCGAAAGGTTTCAGTAGCTCTTATTATAGAGGATTTTGTTATTCTTTGTATACAACTCCACAATCTATTGTTTACTGTCCCACAATTTTGTCGATTTAAAGGTTATTGAAAGTTTAGGGAAATCTTCGCCTCAGAAGTTCGCCCATACTGACCATTAAAGAATAGCGCGATGACGAAATGAGTATAAAATCTATCTGTACACATACAATTCCGATTAACTTATTTTTTTACAATTTTACTGATCTTCAGCTCACACCTGCTTTATAAGGCAACCACCATTTTGCCTTTAAAAAAATTATAAAAATTTTAACGTAAATTTTAAACAGAAAATCCTTTTAAAAATCGCCTATTCACACACATGCGCGACAAATTGAAGCATCAATTGAAATCAATAGACGAAAGGACGTTAATCAGCCAGCAGCAAATCAAAGGATAATCACTAAATCATACAAAAAAACAGGAACAAAACAACGAAAATACACAACAAATAATAACAACAATAATAATGATGACAATCATAATAATAGTGATAATGACGATTGAGATGATGATGATAAAAAAGTCCTTTCCACACACGCCACACTCGCGCTGAGTTATGAATTACCCCGTTATGGACCACAATAAATGAAACCGAAAGGCTATAAAAAAAGGATACAAATTTTCTTTAAAAAATTGCAAAAAAATGGGTTGATTGTTGTTGCTTTTAAGAAATAAATGAAAATTTTGAGTTTAAACTGAAAACTAAATATAAAAATAAAGCAAGGACAAAAGGAAGTAGGGAAGGACACAACGAAAATTAAGGGAAACTAAATTGTCAATGAAATGCAATCTAAAGTAAAATTTTTGCTAAAAAATAGACATAATTTTTTGCACAAAATTTACACACACAAAAAAGGAATTGATTTACAAATTTTTGAAAAACGAGACACTGACAGGATAACAAAAGGACTCACACACAAAAAAAAAAAAACATAACAAAAAATTCGCAACTCGTGCGTGGTTAATTGTTGCTTTTAAAGCAAAATTTTTAAAATGACTGATGCACAATTGATTATAGGGTTGAACATTATTATAGAAAAGGATTTGAAAAAAAAAGGATAAAAATGATCTAAATTTCGAACAACCAGCACACTTTGAACATGTGCCTTAATTGCTGGGCGAAAATAAAGGATTTAAAATTTGTGAAAATTTTTCTAAATTTTTAAGGCAAAATCTTTAATTTTTAACGCAATTTTGTTGGGAATTTCCAGGGAAAACTCAACCCTCTAATGATGACACGACAAATGTAAGAGTTATACAAACACATACACAAACTCACACATGCTCGAGTGTATGAAGTGGAAAGGGGTGTTGTTTAGACTTAGCAATTGATAAACAAAAAAAGGGGTTGGCCCTCCCATGCGGCGGACTTGCACAATTGTAAGGATTATAAAGGACAGACATCTATCCTTTAAAGGAAACAAGTAGTGGTCACCATATCGACGCTTTATATACAAAAAGTGCTATCTACATTTTCGACGAAAATGGTTTTTAATAGAAACGTGTTCTTTGGCTTATCTGTCATATGTCATAAAAATTTTAAGAAAGAGAAATAATTCTAAAACATTTTTTTTTTTATAAATTGTGTTTGTGCTCTCTATATATAATCAAAAAATAGTGCTATCTACAGTAAAAATATTTTTGGAAATAATAACAATTGTTATCAAATAAAGAGTGTTCTAAAAAAAATATGCATTTACTATTTTAGACAAAATTTATCCATAGTGCAAGAAATAATTTATTTTTTGATCAAGTTAGTTTCTATAGATATGTCAGATACTATTATTTTAGAAATTATTAATTTTCAATAGTTATTTCAATCAAAATGGACTGTGAAAAAAAAGTTCGTGAAAATATAATTAAAACTTTTCAAAAAAATCCGTCATGGACTTTTAAAAAAATAGATAAAAGTTTGAAAGTTGACTCTCGAACGGTTTCTAATGCCATCAGACGGTATAAGGAAAACCTGAGCATTGAAAGAAAACCTGGATCAGGGAGGAAAAAAGGTCCTACAGATATTGGTAAGGCAAAAGCAGTCGAGCGACTCTTTCGAAGAGCGCCTAACACTTCTTTAAGAAAAGCTGCTCGTAGGGTGAAATGTTCTACGAATTTTGCACATAGAGTCAAAGCTTATGCTGGACTGAAGACATACAAAGTCCAAAAGGTTCCAGATCGCAATGCTATAAAGAACTTAGAAGCAAAAAAACGAGCAAAAAAATTGAAGTCTGATAAAAAAATACACCTGTTGTGTGATGGATGATGAAACATACGTACTGGCAGACTTTTCTCAACTTCCTGGTCAAGATTTTTATGTTGCTGATAAACGGGGCAATGTTCGGCAAGAGTTTCGCACAAAAAAACAAACAAAATTCCCTAAGAAGTTTCTCGTGTGGCAAGCTATTTGCAGTTGTGGCAAAAGAAGTAAAGTATTTGTGGCATCTGGCACAATAAACACAGAAATTTATATAAAGGAGTGCCTACAAAAACGGTTGTTACCCTTTTTAAGAGAGCACAGAGTGCCTACATTTTTTTGGCCCGATTTGGCATCATGCCATTATGGAAAAAAGACACTTGAGTGGTACTCAAAGAATAATTTCATTTTTGTACCACGAGAGGCAAATCCACCTAACTGTCCAGAACTTCGGCCTGTGGAAAGGTATTGGGCTCTGGTAAAAAAGGAATTGAAGAACACAGGAAAGATTTCCAAGAACATGTCCGATTTTAAGCGCAGGTGGAACACATGCTCCAAAAAGGTATCAGAAGCAACTGTAAAATCTTTAATGGGAGGGTTTCCGAAAAAAGTCGATAATTTTGCAAAACCCGAGTACTAAGTAAACATTTTAATGCTAAATGATTTAGTATAATATGTCATTATATTTGCGTATTTTGTAGAGTTTTTATATTAAAAGGTTTGATTTTTATTTAAGAAAATCCAACTACAAATTTTATTTAGAGCACTCTTTATACATTGTAATTTGTGATAAACCAATAAAATGGACCACAATTTCCTACAACGTACAGCAATCATGGATTTCTAGAATTTGCTCGGCCTTTGACCTTAACAGATTGTAAGTAAAGGTCACATAAGAAAGAGAATTCAAGGTATATTCTATTAATATAATTAAAATAAATCTGGTTTTATTCAAAAATCTTATTATTTCAATTGAAATTCGTAATATTTTGATAAAAGCCTCAATTTTCATTATATTTTTTGTTGTTAAAATAATTCTATCTACTTGCTTTAGTACTTAAAACGATAAAATTTTAACTCTTAAAAAGTGCTATCTACTATAGAAGCGCAAATGTAACAAGAAACTTAATTTCTACATAGTCTTAGCCCCATTTTGTATGGTATTGTAAAACAAAGTTTATTTATTACTCTTAAAGTTAATGACAAAAACAGTTTTTTCGCTCTCCTGTAAAATTGAGAATTTGTAGATAGCACTTTTTGAATATAAACCCTCGATATATTACATCAAGTCCTTAATTTTTTGCACTAAAAACAAATGTTGCGGGTGCTGAAATTTAGGGTTGTTTTGCTTTTTAGAATCTTTTAAAACTACCACTGGTGGTTATTTCCATTATCCTTTCATATATTCTAAAAATATTGACTGGTGTCATTTATCTTATATAAAACTCATATGAGTCCATTTTTCCTCTAAACAAAATAAAAGTTGAGGGTGTTTGTTTACTTTGATATTATTTTTGCATTAAAATTTCCTCGAAAAAGTGGTTGATTTTTAGTTTTTAGCTTTATTTTTCTAGTTTTTTTACCCAATTTTTTTATTTTATTTTTTAGAAAAATTCCTCTTTTTGCCTTAATTTTTTGTTTAACATTTGAATTTTGACAACTAGTTTTTTAGGCCACGTGCTTTTATTTGATTGTGTTTTTTTCTATTCCAATTATTTACCTTTGGGGATCAATTGATTTCCTAAAAAAAAAATGTAATCTTCTTAGTGCAATACAATATGTTTGAAACTAACGTAAAAAGGGAAAGTGTTGTGATAGAAATTAAATCAAACGAATTTTTGTAATTCACTTTTAAAGTCCTTTGAATAGAATAAAATTGAAGCCTATAAACAGGATTTGTTTGAACTTCTACTCGAAAAATAAACCTAAACTTTTAGATTTTGAAATCGAACTTGTTCTAATCCATTTCAAGTTTATATCAGAAAAAAACCTAATAATGAAAATTTCTCAAACCTCTTTAGGAATAACTACTAAAAACTCTTAATCGCAGTTTGGCGCAAGTTTATTTGCAATATTCTGATTATATAGACCTAAAGCAATCATATTTATTAATATCCCTTAAGAATAAAATAGGTTTAATTTTTAAGCAACCTAAAAACTTAAACATTTTTAAAAAATTTTTCAATAGGATCAAAATTACGTAATTTTTAAGACTTTTACAAAAAAGTGGTTTTGTTGCAAATTGCCACAGCTTATTTTATATTATTCTTATTGTGGAGACTTGGGCTCACAGTTTCTGAAAAAAACTCTCTCCCGGCTATATAGAGATGGGTTATTTATGGGACCACCAAAATGAAGTACTTTAGAAAATGAAACTGGTTAATGAAAACATATACTTAAACCCTTTATTACCAGTTATATAGTATATAAGTATTATTCCCCGACAATATTCCAATTGGAATTTTCTCAGACTCTTTTTTTAGACTCATTGAAAGGGACCTACGTTTTAACTCCGGCTCCGAACGGCAAATGCATTAGGTAGAGAAGTTTTACATAGCCTAGTACTCAATAATCAGTGGCTGGTGAACCGACGCTTGTTTTTTGAAAATTTATTTTTCTGGCCGGAGATTTTCTTCATTTAATTAAAATTAAATACAATTTTCATTTTCATATTTTTATAACTTTTGTTGAATAAAATCTACGAACTTTAATTTATAAGGAGTTAAGAGCTGAAGTGTTAGATTCACAGCAGTATTAAAATTATCTGCATATATTTGCATATTTAGTCCTCAGAAAAAGTGACATGATCTAATGTAAAATTCGTTTATGTGCGTTTTAGTAATTTAATGATAGACTAAATCATCAAAATGATTGAATATGTTCAAAACTAAAGAGATTTTTTTCATTTATTTGAAATTTTATAAAATTTTCTTTTTCATATTTTTATAACTTCTGTTAATTGAAATCTATGAACTTAAATTTATAAAAAAATTAAGAGCTGAAGTATAAGCTTTATAGCATTATTAAAATTATCTGCATATATTTGCATATTTAGCCTTAAATCAGAAAAAGTGACATGATCTAATGTAAAATTCGTCTATGTGGGTTTTAGTAATCTAATGATAAACTAAATAATCAAAATGATTGAATATGTTCAAAACTAAAGAGATTTTCTTCATTTAATTGAAATTTAATAAAATTTTCTTTTTCATATTTTTATAACTTTTGTTGATTAAAATCTACGAACTTGAATTTATAAGGAATCAAAAACTGAAGCATTAGCTTTACGACGATATTAAAATTATTTGCATATATTTGCATATTTAGCCAAAAATCAATAAAAAGTCACATGATCTAATGTAAAATTTGTTTATGTGCGTTTTAGTAATCTCCCAAATATCATACAACATAGGATTCTAATAGCTTTAATATAATAATAATTATTGTGATCTATTAGAGACAAGCTTTAATGATACCCCTGACTAAATCATCAAAATGATTGAATATGTTCAAAACTTAAGAGATTTTCTTTATTTAATTAAAATAAAATATAATTTTCGTTTTCATATTTTTATAACATTTGGTAATTAAAATCTGTAAATTTAGATTTAAGAGGAAAAAAAGGCTGAAGTCTCAGCTTTACAACAATATTTAAATGATCTGCATATATTTGCATATTTAGCCAAAAATCAATAAAAAGTGACATGATCTTATGTAAAATTGACGTTTATGTACGTTTTAGTAATTCCCCGAATATTGTATAACATATGCTTCCAACATTTAGTCCAGTATTGAACGATTGCTATAATATTCGCCATATTAATATGTTTGTACATAAGACTTATTTTATTTATATATTTTATATATTTAAATATATATATATTTTTTGTATATAAGACTTATTTTTTAGTTCGTTTAGTTGATTCTAAAAAGATTTGCATATTTTTGCATATTTAGCCTAAATATAATATCAATTGTTATGATCCATCAAAAAACAAGCCTTAATGAACCATAATAAATTAGCAGAATCTGTTAATATGTTCAAAGCTGAAGAGATTTTCTATATTTAATTTAAATGAAATAAAATTTTCTTTTTCATATTCTTATAACTTTTGTCGATTGTAATCTGCGAACTTGATTTTATAAGGAATTCAGAAATTAAATGTTAGCTTTACAGCAGTATTAAAATTATCTGCATATATTTGCATATATAGCCTTAAATCAAAAAAGAATAGAAATTGAGATGAGAATTTGTAAGTTTTCGAGTTCAATTTCGAGATTTTGATCAAATTTAATATCCATTTAATATCATATAATTATTAAGTTTCAAGTTTTTTCCAAGATTTTATTTCCTGCCTTCAGAAAAAAAACTTTTCTCTCAATTCCAAATTAGCAATAAAACAACACAAGCGCATAATAAATAATTACTTGAATACACTTTTATTCACTTTCAAATAATTTTCTAATTTTTTTTGCTGTTATTCAACTTCAAATGAAGCAATTAAAATGCCACCCATTTTCATTCATTTACTTGGAAACCCTCAACTCCTCCTGCTTCTGCAAAGAAACAACAACAAAATCATGTCATAAGATCAAAAAGTTGTAAAGAAGGACTTAAAATATTTTTTCCAAAAAAAACCTTTATTTTCTTTTAAACTTTTCAGCTCAATATTTTCTTTATAGAGTTGCCATGGAGAGGTCCAAAAAAACAGCAAAACCCAAACCCAGGAAATTTTTAAAAGTTAAACAAAAATATTTTGAAAATTATAAAAAATACAAAAAAAAGTTTCGAGAAAAAAACTCTTAAGAAAAATTACCCAAATAACTAGAAGAAAAGTGACCCCCATGATAAAGTGTTTCTCCTACCCAATTCTATTTTGCTGTTGGTGGGTTGACATTAATAAAATTGAAATAAAAAAATGCTTAAATGGCATTTCATTCTTGATGAATACAACTACAAAAAAAGAAGAAGTCCTCTAACTGAATACGGGAATTTCGTAGGCAGTGACAACTTTTCATTAGGATTCTTAATGTCAACCCCTCATTTTTGTATGCCAAAATTTTAAATTCACTGAATACTTTTTTTCTTATAGTCATGTAAATGAAATTCATTAAAAATCGCCAGGAAGAGGAAGGCAAGGAGTAGGGAAGGACCTAAGAAACAAAAAAGAAAAAATAAACTTTTCCAAGATGAAAAGTAAACAAAACAGTTTTAGCTGATGAAAAATTAGCATAAAAAAGTAAAGGAAAAAAAAAGAAAAATAAAGTTTTTTGGACAAGTGCTTCAAACAATTATGAATAGAAATTAAAGAAATGTCCACAACAATTATTTTTCTTTAATTTTTTTCTCAATTTTAGAGGCTGTTTTATGAGTTGTTTGCTTTTTCGGGAAGAAAAAGTAAAGAATAACTTTGAAATAACAAACTTTTGCATAAATAAGTACTCAGAAAATTTTACCAAAAAATTTTCTAAAGAAAATTTTGCATACGAAAAAAGTTTTTATATCAAAATTTTGGGAAAATTTTTTTTTGAAAAATAATTCTCTACAAAAAACTTGGTTTATGAAAAACAAAAATCGAGTCTGAACTGACAGATTTTGAAATCAATCGTTATCTAATTGATTTAGTATATATTCTAAAAAAATGCTTTTCTAGACCAATAACGAAAAATTTTTTTTGAACCTCTTTAAGAATAACTACTGTAAAACGCTTTATTGCAGCTCGGCGCAATCTAATTTACATTATTATGATTGCAAACTTCCATAGCAATAGTATCTAGGAATATCTTGTCAGAATAAAGTGAGATATATTTATAAGCGATCCATAAAACTTGTACATTTTCAAAAAATTCTTAAATGTGATAAAACTTGCGTAATTTCTTACACTTGTACAAAAAAATACTTTACCGCAAATTGCTGCAGCTAAATTTCTATTATTCTTATTTTCAAACACTTTTTACCAAAATCTCTAGAAAATTCTCTGCCGGATCTTGAGGAATTAATTTTCATAGGACAATGGAAAATATTAAAAAAAAAAATTTTTGAAAACAAAAAATTTTCTGTAGCAAAATTTTTGATAACAAAAAATTTTCTGTAGAAAAATTTTTGATAACTAAAAATTTTCTAAAGAAAAATTTTTGATAGCAAATAATTTTCTATAGTAAAGTTTTTGAGGACAAAAAATTTTCAATAGAAAAATTTTTTTCATAGTTAAATTTTGTGATGAAAAAATTTGCTATAGAAAAATTTTTGAGAAGAAAAAATATTCTATAGTAAAATTGTTGATAACAAAAAATTTTCTACAGAAAAATTTTTGATAACAAAAAATTTTCTACAGAAAAATTTTTGATAACAAAAAATTTTCTACAGAAAAATTTTTGATAATAAAAAATTTTCTATAGAAAAATTTTTGATAATAAAAAATTTTCTATAGAAAAATTTTTGATAACAAAAAATTTTCTATAGAAAAATTTTTGATAACAAAAAATTTTCTATAGAAACATTTTTGATAAAAAAAAATTTTCTATAGAAAAATTTTTGATAACAAAAAATTTTCTATAGAAAAATTTTTGATAACAAAAAATTTTCTATAGAAAAATTTTTGATAACAAAAAATTTTCTATAGAAAAATTTTTGATAACAAAAAATTTTCTATAGAAAAATTTTTGATAACAAAAAATTTTCTATAGAAAAATTTTTGATAACAAAAAATTTTCTATAGAAAAATTTTTGATAACAAAAAATTTTCTATAGAAAAATTTTTGATAACAAAAAATTTTCTATTGACAAATTTTTAAAAACAAAAATTTTTTTATAGAAATATTTTTGACAACAAAAAATAATCTATAGAAAAATTTTTGAAAACAAAAAATTTTCTATAGAAAAATTTTTGATAACAAAAAATTTTCTATAGAAAAATTTTTGATAACAAAAAATTTTCTATAGAAAAATTTTTGATAACAAAAAATTTTCTATAGAAAAATTTTTGAGAACAAAAAATTTTTGATAGCAAAAAATTTTCTATAGAAAAATTTTTGATAGCAAAAAATTTTCTTTAGAAAAATTTTTGATAACAAAAAATTTTCTATAGAAAAATTTTTGATAACAAAAAATTTTCTATAGAAAAATTTTTGAGAACAAAAAATTTTCTATAGAAAAATTTTTGATAACAAAAAATTTTCTATAGAAACATTTTTGATAAAAAAAAAAATTTTCTATAGAAAAATTTTTGATAAAAAAAAAAATTTTCTATAGAAACATTTTTGATAAAAAAAAAATTTTCTATAGAAACATTTTTGATAAAAAAAAAATTTTCTATAGAAAAATTTTTGATAACAAAAAATTTTCTATAGAAAAATTTTTGATAACAAAAAATTTTCTATAGAAAAATTTTTGATAACAAAAAATTTTCCATAGAAAAATTTTTGATAACAAAAAATTTTTGATAGCAAAAAATTTTCTATAGAAAAATTTTTGATAACAAAAAATTTTCTATAGAAAAATTTTTGATAACAAAAAATTTTCTATAGAAAAATTTTTGATAACAAAAAATTTTCTATAGAAAAATTTTTGATAACAAAAAATTTTCCATAGAAAAATTTTTGATAACAAAAAATTTTTGATAGCAAAAAATTTTCTATAGAAAAATTTTTGATAACAAAAAATTTTCTATAGAAAAATTTTTGATAACAAAAAATTTTCTATAGAAAAATTTTTGATAACAAAAAATTTTCTATAGAAAAATTTTTGATAACAAAAAATTTTCTATAGAAAAATTTTTGATAACAAATATTATATATACAAATATTTTTGATAGCAAAAAATTTTCTATAGAAAAATTTTTTTTAGCAAAAAATTGTCTATAGAAAAATTTTTGATAACAAAAAATTTTCTATAGAAAAATTTTTGATAACAAAAATTTTCTATACAAAAATTTTTGATAACAAAAAATTTTCTATAGAAAAATTTTTGATAGCAAAAAATGTTCTATAGAAAAACTTTTGAGTAAATTTTTTTTTTTTTGACTTTAACTTAACAAATTGTTTAAGAAATTCTTGAAACTTAAAACTTGTAAAAGATTTAAAATATGAGTTTTTGAAAGACAAAATACCAATAAAATTAAGGAATTTTTCATTTTCTGCTGGGTCATTATTTATCAGCAAAACAAAAAAATTAAACAAAACTGGGGGAAAAAAAAAATTGTATACGAATATTCATATAATCATGGACTGAATTTTGATGTTTAAATGACAAAGCAGGAACAGTAGCATCAGCAACCCCAGAGACTAACTAAAGGAAAAGGACTCTGGATATTTGTTGCCTTTAACTTTAACTTAGCAACTCATCTTAGGTTATCCTATGCGTGTTCCTAATTTTTCTCTACAGTTGATGTAAATAAAAATGTTGGGTTGAACATTTTATAATCAGGCTTTAGGAAACCCACACCTTTGCCTTGGAATCGCCTAACGCCTAGTCACACAATAAGTATTTGCTAGATGAGCTGTTTTTTTTCTTCTTTCATTACTTGCCTTTGAATTCTTTTTTGCTTAGGCTGATGATGGTTTTTTAAGAAAAATTAAAATTAGCCGCGATTTTTCTTAAGACAAATTCCTTTAGCCAAAAGTCCATTGTTTTGATATTACAAGAGAATTTGGTTGGGGGCGAGATGGATGTTTTCTGCTGGATAATTTTTCATTAGAATTGCCAACTTTTTACTTTTAAAAATGTTAAAGAAAGAGGCCATAGCGGGTTTTGGTATTTGTTGTATTCAATTTACGCGTTTCATTATTTACCCGTAAGCATTTCTAGTGTATGGTAACACAGTGTGTAAGAAAGGTGTGGAAACAAAGTTCTTTAAAAAAAGCCAAACTATTTTAATCAGTCAATAAACATAGAAATTAGTTTACAATTTCTGTTTTCGAACAAATTTTGTAAATAACTTATAAAAACTAAGTTGTCTTCATACTTTTTGCTGACACTGTCTTAGCAAATAGCCCTAGCAACAGCTACATTACCATTATCCCGTCCTCATCTCGCCAGCTCATCTCGTTCTTATATCCTTTTTAGCCATTAAAAAGAGAAAAAAGTAAAACCTTAAAAACAAATTCTTATTGTTTGTTAGTAAAAAAAATAAGAAATATCTCGAAAAACGGGGAATATAATAATTTTTTGTTGAGTTTGGAGGCATTTTCCATTAAAATTCCTACATTATTTTATGAATTAGAAACACTATACTCACATTTGAATATAAACTCCAGATACAGTAGAATACCGATAATCAAAAAGCGAAAATTTGTGTACTCCAAAAAAATTGATAAACCTACTTTTGCATTTTTCGAAAGAAAATTTTTCGTTAATTTGAGAAATTTTCTATAAAAATTTTTTCGTTGTTTTAAAAATTTTCTATAGAAATTTTGTGGAATTTTTAAAATTTTCTATAGAAAATGTTTAAAAATTTTCTATAGAAAATTTTAAAAATTCCACAAAATTTCGTTATTTTAAAAATTTTCTATAGAAAACTTTTCGTTATTTTTAAAAATTTTCTATAGAAAATTTTTCGTTATTATTAAAAATTTTTCATAAAAAATTTTTCGTTATTTTTAAAAATTTTCTATAAAAAATTTTTCATTATTTTTAAAAATTTTCTATAGAAAATTTTAAGTTATTTTTATAGAAAATTTTTAGTTATTTTTAAAAATTTTCTATAGAAAATTTGTCGTTATTTTTAAAAATTTTCTATAGAAATTTTTTGGAATTTTTAAAAATTTTCTTTAGAAAATTTTTCTTATTTTTTAAAATTTTCTATAGAAAATTTTTAGTTATTTTTAAAAATTGTCTATAGAAAATTTTTCGTTATTTTTTAAAATTTTCTATAGAAAATTCTTGGTTATTTTTATAAATTTTCTATAGAAAATTTTTAGTTATTTTTAAAAATTTTCTATAGAAAATTTTTAGTTATTTTTAAAAATTTTCTATAGAAAATTTTTAGTTATTTTTAAAAATTTTCTATAGAAAATTTTTAGTTATTTTTAAAAATTTTCTATAGAAAATTTTTAGTTATTTTTTAAAATTTTCTATAGAAAATTTTTAGTTATTTTAATAAATTTTCTATAGAAAATTTTTGGAATTTTTAAAAATTTTCTATAGAAAATTTTTAGTTATTTTGAAAAAATTTTTAATAAAAATTTTTTGTTATTTTTAAAAATTTTCTATAGAAAATTATTCGTTATTTTAAAAAATTTTTTATAGAAAATTTTTAGTTATTTTTAAAAATTTTCTATAGAAAATTGTTAGTTATTTTTAAAAATTTTTTATAGAAAATTTTTAAAACAACGAAAAAGTTTTTAAGAAATTTTCTATAAAAATATTTTCGTTATTTTAAAAATTTTCTATAGAAAATTTTTCGTTATTATAAAAAATTTTGTTTAGAAAATTTTTCGTTATTTTTAAAAATTTTCTTTAGAAAATTTTTCGTTATTTTTAAAAATTTTCTATAGAAAATTTTTCGTTATTTTTAAAAATTTTCTATAAAATATTTTTAGTTATTTTTAAAAATTTTCTATAGAAAATTTTTCGTTATTTCTAAAAATTTTCTATAGAAAATTTTTTGTTATTTTTCAAAATTTTCTATATAAAATTTTTATTTATTTTTAAAAATTTTCTATAGAAAATTTTTCGTTATTTTAATAAATTTTCTATAAACAAATTTTCGTTATTTTTAAAAATTTTCTATAGAAAATTTTAAGTTATTTTTATAGAAAATTTTTAGTTATTTTTAAAAATTTTCTATAGAAAGTTTTTCGTTATTTTTAAAAATTTTCTATAGGAACTTTTTCGTTATTTTAAAAAATTTTCTATAGAAAATTTTTTTGTTATTTTTAAAAATTTATTTTTAAGAAATCGATATTTTGACAAATATTTTTTATAGAAAATTTTTCGTTATTTTTAAAAATTTTCTATAGAAAATATTTCGTTCTTTTTAAAAATTTTCTATAGAAAATTTTTCGTTATTTCTAAAAATTTTCTATAGAAAATTTTTGGAATTTTTAAAAATTTTCTTTAGAAAATTTTTCGTTATTTTTTAAAATTTTCTATAGAAAATTTTTCGTTATTTTTAAAAATTTTCTATAGAAAGTTTTTAGTTATTTTTAAAAATTGTATATAGAAAATTTTTCGTTATTTTTAAAAATTTTCTATAGAAAATTTTTGGTTATTTTTAAAAATTTTCTATAGAAAATTTTTCGTTATTTTTAAAAATTTTCTATAAAATATTTTTAGTTATTTTTAAAAATTTTCTATAGAAAATTTTTCGTTATTTCTAAAAATTTTCTATAGAAAATTTTTTGTTATTTTTCAAAATTTTCTATATAAAATTTTTATTTATTTTTAAAAATTTTCTATAGAAAATTTTTCGTTATTTTAATAAATTTTCTATAAACAAATTTTCGTTATTTTTAAAAATTTTCTATAGAAAATTTTAAGTTATTTTTATAGAAAATTTTTAGTTATTTTTAAAAATTTTCTATAGAAAGTTTTTCGTTATTTTTAAAAATTTTCTATAGGAACTTTTTCGTTATTTTAAAAAATTTTCTATAGAAAATTTTTTTGTTATTTTTAAAAATTTATTTTTAAGAAATCGATATTTTGACAAATATTTTTTATAGAAAATTTTTCGTTATTTTTAAAAATTTTCTATAGAAAATATTTCGTTCTTTTTAAAAATTTTCTATAGAAAATTTTTCGTTATTTCTAAAAATTTTCTATAGAAAATTTTTGGAATTTTTAAAAATTTTCTTTAGAAAATTTTTCGTTATTTTTTAAAATTTTCTATAGAAAATTTTTCGTTATTTTTAAAAATTTTCTATAGAAAGTTTTTAGTTATTTTTAAAAATTGTATATAGAAAATTTTTCGTTATTTTTAAAAATTTTCTATAGAAAATTTTTGGTTATTTTTAAAAATTTTTTATAGAAAATTTTTAGTTATTTTTAAAAATTTTCTATAGACATTTTTTAATTATTTTGAGAAATTTTCTATAGAAAAACGAAAAAATTTCAATAGAAAATTGTTAGTTATTTTTAAAAATTTTCTATAGAAAATTTTTGGTTATTTTTAAAAATTTTCTATAGAAAATGTTTAGTTATTTTTAAAAATTTTCTATAGAAAATTTTTAGTTATTTTTAAAAATTTTCTATAGAAAGTTTTCAGTTATCGTTTTTTTTTTAATTTTCTATAGAAAATTTTTCGTTATTTTGAGAAATTTTCTATAGAAATTTTTTCGTTATTTTGACAAACCTTTTAGATTTATAGATTATTCGTTATTTTGACGAATTTTCAAGAGAAAATGTTTGTTATTTTTTTAAATTTTTTACAGAAAATTCTATAGAAATTTTGACAAAAATAAATTTTCGTTATTTTTATAAATTTTGTATAGAATTTTTTTTTTAGTTTGGGAATTTTCTATAGAAAAATAAGCTTAGCAGAATTAGTGATAAAAGCTCCCTCTGTCATGAATGGGGGTAAACTGTTTAGCTTTTTCAAAAATCTTGAAATTTTTTGTTTCTAATAATCGCGCTTCCACTGTCTTCTGGTTTAAAATGTTTACCTAGTAAAATACATAAAAAATAAAATTTCGTAATGAATTAAAGAAGGAGTACAAATGCAAATGGTTTTCGGTTTTTGTTCCATTTTTTTCGTCCTTAACACATAATTTTTTGTACTCAAGCCATTAAAAACATTTTAGTTTTTAACGCGGCAAAATGTTCTTTTAATAATTCCCAGTGGCAAAATTTAAAATAATATTTTAAATCTCGAAAGTATCCAAAATATTAAAAAAAATTTATATGAAAAATTTTATACCAATTTTTTTTATACAACAAATATATCGGGAGTCTATAATTAATACCGACTATGAACCAAAATATAATATATTAAAGCAAAGAACCTTAATATTAAAAGTAGTTAAATAGAAGTCAATATTTCTCCTACAACAAATTTTGATAGATCACTCTAAAGCTACTCCCGCGGTCGGTTTTGTGAAGAAGACGGCTCTAAGGTATTGATATTTTGCTGTTGGGACATGAAAAAAATGAGGCTTTAACATAACTAGTCAGGAATATAAATCAGTTCCACCCAAACCTCTTTTTCAGTTCCGCTCTAACTCTGAAACCCGATTGTTGTAAATAAATTTGATAATAGAAAGTCAAGACCTGTGATCAGCAAACTCGTGTGTCCAATAAAAATTTTGTTTCATAAATGAATAACTAATGAAAAACTAAAAATTTAAAAAAATAAAAAGAATGGTTAGATTCAAGAAATGATATATAAAGGCTTTTGTTTTTGACGGCTCGTAATAATGGGTACAGCAGAGAGAAGAAAAGTAGCAGCTAGTTAAGATACGGTTACTACAGTTAAAATTTTAAATGTTGTAGTGTGAGATCCTTACGAGAGATAGGCACTTAAAGAAAGCAGCTTGAAGGTGGTTTTAAGTTTTGTGCAAATGTTTTAAGATTTTAGACTTAGGGTGATAAATCTAAATTTGTATCCTTTATTGTAATATTCTGCTCTAAGCAACACTAAGTATTTTTTTTTAAAGAACAAATACAAAACAAAACAAAACTTTTTCAAATGCCATCGTGCCAAAATTAAACAAAAGAATTCTAAAGTAAAATGAGAAGAAAATCAACAATAATATTCCTCAAAAAATCAAGGATTTTTTTTTGCCTCAAAAAGCTCAAGCAAAAACAAAAAGAAAAGAATCCTTATTTAAGACTCCAATGACAAAAGGCCTGATTTCTGTTTTCCAACAGACGAGGCCAGGCCGTATTACACATTTTAACAATTTGGTGCTGACAAGTGAAAAAAGTAGCAAACAATTTAACAAAAAAAAAAAAAAAATTGAAAGAAAATTAAAACTGAAATAATATACACAAACAGAAAAATGAAAAATAAAAAATATTTTTAATTTATCACCATCAAAGGAAACAAAAAAGGAACTGTGATGTAGTATTAAAACACCGAACCCCAACTCCTTAAATTTTTAGGTTAAATTTCTAAAACTCTTGGAATTTTCCATTCTCTTTGTCATTAATTTTCGGTTGTTTGCATTTGTTTTCATTATAAGATTTTAGCGTTTTCAAAATTATAATTTGGCCTGTATCTTAGGCTACAACTGGCCAGGATTGTTTTCTTCTTTTCCAATTTTTTTTTTTTTTTGGTAACTTGGGCAATTATTAAAATCTCAATGATTTTCTAAATAGTGACAACATTTTTCCAAAACACTGAATTCATTTCCACTTTAGCGAGAAAACAAGGAAAAAAGAAATGAAAAGTTTAAGATAAAATAAAACGGAAGTGGCAGAGCACAGTGGGACTAATTAGACAAATTAATAAAAAGAAGCGAACTAGAACTAGAACAGAAATAGAACAGAACTAGAACAGAACTAGAACAGAACAGAACTAGAACAGAACTAGAACAGAACTAGAACAGAACTAGAACAGAACAAGAACAGAACAAGAACAGAACTAGAACAGAACTAGAACAGAACTAGAACAGAACTAGAACAGAACTAGAACAGAACTAGAACAGAACTAGAACAGAACTAGAACAGAACTAGAACAGAACTAGAACAGAACTAGAACAGAACTAGAACAGAACTAGAACAGAACTAGAACAGAACTAGAACAGAACTAGAACAGAACTAGAACAGAACTAGAACAGAACTAGAACAGAACTAGAACAGAACTAGAACAGAACAGAACTAGAACAGAACAGAACTAGAACAGAACTAGAACAGAACTAGAACAGAACTAGAACAGAACTAGAACAGAACTAGAACAGAACTAGAACAGAACTAGAACAGAACTAGAACAGAACTAGAACAGAACTAGAACAGAACTAGAACAGAACTAGAACAGAACTAGAACAGAACTAGAACAGAACTAGAACAGAACTAGAACAGAACTAGAACAGAACTAGAACAGAACTAGAACAGAACTAGAACAGAACTAGAACAGAACTAGAACAGAACTAGAACAGAACTAGAACAGAACTAGAACAGAACTAGAACAGAACTAGAACAGAACTAGAACAGAACTAGAACAGAACTAGAACAGAACTAGAACAGAACTAGAACAGAACTAGAACAGAACTAGAACAGAACTAGAACAGAACTAGAACAGAACTAGAACAGAACTAGAACAGAACTAGAACAGAACTAGAACAGAACTAGAACAGAACTAGAACAGAACTAGAACAGAACTAGAACAGAACTAGAACAGAACTAGAACAGAACTAGAACAGAACTAGAACAGAACTAGAACAGAACTAGAACAGAACTAGAACAGAACTAGAACAGAACTAGAACAGAACTAGAACAGAACTAGAACAGAACTAGAACAGAACTAGAACAGAACTAGAACAGAACTAGAACAGAACTAGAACAGAACTAGAACAGAACTAGAACAGAACTAGAACAGAACTTGAACAGAACTAGAACAGAACTAGAACAGAACTAGAACAGAACTAGAACAGAACTAGAACAGAACTAGAACAGAACTAGAACAGAACTAGAACAGAACTAGAACAGAACTAGAACAGAACTAGAACAGAACTAGAACAGAACTAGAACAGAACTACAACAGAACTAGAACAGAACTAGAACAGAACTAGAACAGAACTAGAACAGAACTAGAACAGAACTAGAACAGAACTAGAACATAACTAGAACAGAACTAGAACAGAACTAGAACAGAACTAGAACAGAACTAGAACAGAACTAGAACAGAACTAGAACAGAACTAGAACAGAACTAGAACAGAACTAGAACAGAACTAGAACAGAACTAGAACAGAACTAGAACAGAACTAGAACAGAACTAGAACAGAACTAGAACAGAACTAGAACAGAACTAGAACAGAATTAGAACAGAACTAGAACAGAACTAGAACAGAACTAGAACAGAACTAGAACAGAACTAGAACAGAACTAGAACAGAACTAGAACAGAACTAGAACAGAACTAGAACAGAACTAGAACAGAACTAGAACAGAACTAGAACAGAACTAGAACAGAACTAGAACAGAACTAGAACAGAACTAGAACAGAACTAGAACAGAACTAGAACAGAACTAGAACAGAACTAGAACAGAACTAGAACAGAACTAGAACAGAACTAGAACAGAACTAGAACAGAACTAGAACAGAACTAGAACAGAACTAGAACAGAACTAGAACAGAACTAGAACAGAACTAGAACAGAACTAGAACAGAACTAGAACAGAACTAGAACAGAACTAGAACAGAACTAGAACAGAACTAGAACAGAACTAGAACAGAACTAGAACAGAACTAGAACAGAACTAGAACAGAACTAGAACAGAACTAGAACAGAACTAGAACAGAACTAGAACAGAACTAGAACAGAACTAGAACAGAACTAGAACAGAACTAGAACAGAACTAGAACAGAACTAGAACAGAACTAGAACAGAACTAGAACAGAACTAGAACAGAACTAGAACAGAACTAGAACAGAACTAGAACAGAACTAGAACAGAACTAGAACAGAACTAGAACAGAACTAGAACAGAACTAGAACAGAACTAGAACAGAACTAGAACAGAACTAGAACAGAACTAGAACAGAACTAGAACAGAACTAGAACAGAACTAGAACAGAACTAGAACAGAACTAGAACAGAACTAGAACAGAACTAGAACAGAACTAGAACAGAACTAGAACAGAACTAGAACAGAACTAGAACAGAACTAGAACAGAACTAGAACAGAACTAGAACAGAACAGAACTAGAACAGAATCATGTTTATAATCAAGAACAAAATCAGGGACATAAGTAGAAAGAGAATCAAGAAAAGAATTAAAATAGAACTAGAACATAATCTGAATTAATTAAATTATTTGCATATGCTTTTTTGTTTTCAGTTAAATATTTTTTTGTTGATGTTAAAAATGTATACTCATTTTGGTAGGCTGTAGCTTTTTTCAACATAAAAGTAGGAGACGGAATTTATAACTGTTTAAAGCCTGAGGTCTAAGGTTTAAAGCAGTATATAAATTATCTGCATATATTTGCATATTTGGATCTAAATTAATTATAAGTGATATTACCTAATATAGAAAAATATTGAACTATAGCTAATGTTATAATTAAAGCTTTGACTAGAGCTATTAATAAAGCTATTTTTAGAACTATGACTAGAGTTATGACTAGAGCAATGACTATTACAATGATTAGGGCCATAAAAGTGATTTACACAAGTTTCTGTAGGCTTTTACTTTTGCCTATAAAATCAAAGGCTAGGGTCTTAGCTTTATAACTCTGTATAAATCATCTGCATATATTTGCGTATTTAGACCATAATCAATTATAAGTGACATTTTCTAATAGAGCTATAAATGTGTTGAACTATAGCTGGAAAAGTACTACAATAGAACTGTGTTGGAAAATGATTTTGTAAATTTTTTTTTCGAGTATTTCTCCTTTAGCTCCCACTGTTTTTTTCCTGGGTGCTGGGTTGTAGTTTGATTTGGGTATCTTTGACGTTTCTTTTTTTAAGTTAAAAAGTGTGGAAAATTCTTGCTTACTTTTCATTCTCTCTATCTTTTTAATTAGCCATTGTTGTCATTAATATGATGAGTACAAGTGACTGGAGTTGTAAAGTCCTTTTAGTCCTTTTTAAGCAAGTTGTTTGCTTCTCTTTCCTGTCTTTATCTTTTTGTTATATTTTTAGCCAGTAAAGATGGCGTAAATGATGACCGGACATTGGGCTGTCATTTGCATAGCCTTCAGTGTTGGCTTTTTGTTTTTCTTTCTCCACCGCCAACCCTCATTTGGAAAATGTTTAATTATTGTGTGAAAATATGTAACTTTTTTTAGTAATGGCAAACATTTTTTTTTAATTTTCACATGAATTCTTATAAGTAGTGGCTTGGGTTTTTCTTTAAGTTTCTTAGTTCTAAGGCTTCCTTCTTATGAGTTAGTGTAGGTGTTTTAGTTTTCTATTTTTGTTTCCTTAAAGGTAAGGGTGAGTCCTTTTAACAAGTGTCCTGGTTTTCTGGGTTCTTTTCCTAACTACTTTGAATATGATTAAAGAAAAAAAAAACGTCTTTAAGTTAATATTTTATTAGCGTAATAATATTATGGGAACATTTGCTTATACTTAAAAAGGATAATTAGTGGTTGTAGGATTTGTCTTGTACTTTCTTAAGTTTTCGTATAGTTTTTAGTTTTTCTTTTGGACAAATGTTTATTTAATATTAAAATTTTATTGTTGACTGGTTAAAGGCTGGGAAAATGTTGGAAATTTTTTAAAATTTAAATAAAATTTTGGTAATTAATTGAATGAAAGGTGTCATAAATTACTTAAAGGTAAAAGCCACTTCCTTTAAATTAAAGAAAATTTGGAAATTTCTTTGATTCTTAGATAAGAAATTAAGCAAAGGAAGCGCTAAGTTCCCATATCTAGAAAGAAATTTCATTAAAATTAACATGTGTTTTATTTGCTTCAAAACCTGCTAATAATTGCATAAAATTTGCCAAATATCCTCAACCAAATTAGATCTGAATTGTATCCTTCATTTCCTCTTCTCTTTAAAACAAAATCCCTAATTGACTTATTCTTACAAAAACAACCCATTTTCATACCAAACCTCTACTAAAATCCTTATCATTATAACAACTTAATCCTTATGAATCCCTCCACTTAACTCTTTAACAAAACCGATTAAAATGTAAACTTCGGAAAAAGGGTTGGGTCTCGCTATAAAACATACCCATCATCATTAATTTTAACCCTTTTCAAACTAAGACATAAAACCACAATATACTCCTGATAATCTACTATTATGACAACTAAAAGGATAAATGCCTTTACAGGAAGTTCACACACACAAAAAAAAACACACACACACTCTTAGTACTCTTCCTCAAAAAAAGGGTTGAACCCTGTGATGTACCTTGTTATAAGCGTTATAGCAACCGCTAATTGCCCAAAGACAAATGATGATGATCACCGCTTACCATAAAAAACTGATGGAGTTAAATTAACGAAAAAAGGGTTGTTAATCATTTGGAAGATACGACTAATTATTGCTCAATTACAAGTTAATGGGGTGTGAAAATTGTTTTTGATGATGGCTTAATATTGAAGGGTTATTAGGAGAAATAAAAGAATAGAAAACTTAATGAAAAATTAATAAAGAAAAATCTAAGAATTAAAAAAAATCTAATGAAAAAGAGAAAAAAGTAATATTGACAAGAAAGACATGATACAAAGACATTTGGTAGAGTTATGGGTTAAGAAGGTACCATTCCAATTCCTGGTTTAGTTCTAGATTCAAGTACGTATAAGATGGCCAAAATATAATAGTTCAAAAAATATACTACCAGTCTTAGAACTAAAACAAATTTTTGAGACTTTTTTTGAAAAATAAAATTTTATACAATCTTTGATATGCTTAAGCTTTTTCCACTTACAACCCATTATGAAATATTTATCACAGATTAAAGGGTGAGATCTTAGCTTCACAACAATATACAAATTATTTGCATATATATGCATCTTAAGACAATAATTAATATTAAGAAACATGACCTACTGGAGCTATATATTGAATTATAATTAATATTAAAATTACAGCTATGAGCTATAAAAGAAACAATGGTTAGGACAGTATCCAATGCTATAACCAGAGCTACGACTTGAACTAAGACATATAATACTGTGCTTTCGTGGACCATTTTTAGGTTTAATTTCTTCAAACGACTGAAATATGTTTTTAAAGCATATTTTTGTGAAAAAGAAAAGATTACACAGTTTTCAGTAGCTATAGCTTTTTTCAACTAAGTCCTAGGAAACAAAATTAAAAAAAAATTAAAGGCTGCGCTCCTAGCTTTACAACCGTATATAAATCATCTGCATATATTTGCATATTTAGTGCCAATTATTTTTAAGTTTAGTTTTATTTCCAAAAAAGAGATCATTTTTAAGATCATTATAACGATCAGATTCGCTTAAAATTTGCTACCAATTTTATATGTATTAACATCTAGATATAAATCAATGACCAGTCTTAAATCAAGATCTAAAAGTAGTGATTGATTCTGTCTCAGTTCCAGTCGGCGATTCCAGATTCAAATATTTCTTTAGTTAAGGCTAACTTATAGATTAAAGCCCACGATCAGTTTGTCATTATTTAATTCAGGTCCTATTCTAGTTCTGTTCTAGTTCTGTTCTAGTTCTGTTCTAGTTCTGTTCTAGTTCTGTTCTAGTTCTGTTCTAGTTCTGTTCTAGTTCTGTTCTAGTTCTGTTCTAGTTCTGTTCTAGTTCTGTTCTAGTTCTGTTCTAGTTCTGTTCTAGTTCTGTTCTAGTTCTGTTCTAGTTCTGTTCTAGTTCTGTTCTAGTTCTGTTCTAGTTCTGTTCTAGTTCTGTTCTAGTTCTGTTCTAGTTCTGTTCTAGTTCTGTTCTAGTTCTGTTCTAGTTCTGTTCTAGTTCTGTTCTAGTTCTGTTCTAATTCTGTTCTAATTCTGTTCTAGTTCTGTTCTAGTTCTGTTCTAGTTCTGTTCTAGTTCTGTTCTAGTTCTGTTCTAGTTCTGTTCTAGTTCTGTTCTAGTTCTGTTCTAGTTCTGTTCTAGTTCTGTTCTAGTTCTGTTCTAGTTCTGTTCTAGTTCTGTTCTAGTTCTGTTCTAGTTCTGTTCTAGTTCTGTTCTAGTTCTGTTCTAGTTCTGTTCTAGTTCTGTTCTAGTTCTGTTCTAGTTCTGTTCTAGTTCTGTTCTAGTTCTGTTCTAGTTCTGTTCTAGTTCTGTTCTAGTTCTGTTCTAGTTCTGTTCTAGTTCTGTTCTAGTTCTGTTCTAGTTCTGTTCTAGTTCTGTTCTAGTTCTGTTCTAGTTCTGTTCTAGTTCTGTTCTAGTTCTGTTCTAGTTCTGTTCTAGTTCTGTTCTAGTTCTGTTCTAGTTCTGTTCTAGTTCTGTTCTAGTTCTGTTCTAGTTCTGTTCTAGTTCTGTTCTAGTTCTGTTCTAGTTCTGTTCTAGTTCTGTTCTAGTTCTGTTCTAGTTCTGTTCTAGTTCTGTTCTAGTTCTGTTCTAGTTCTGTTCTAGTTCTGTTCTAGTTCTGTTCTAGTTCTGTTCTAGTTCTGTTCTAGTTCTGTTCTAGTTCTGTTCTAGTTCTGTTCTAGTTCTGTTCTAGTTCTGTTCTAGTTCTGTTCTAGTTCTGTTCTAGTTCTGTTCTAGTTCTGTTCTAGTTCTGTTCTAGTTCTGTTCTAGTTCTGTTCTAGTTCTGTTCTAGTTCTGTTCTAGTTCTGTTCTAGTTCTAGTTCTGTTCTAGTTCTGTTCTAGTTCTGTTCTAGTTCTGTTCTAGTTCTGTTCTAGTTCTGTTCTAGTTCTGTTCTAGTTCTGTTCTAGTTCTGTTCTAGTTCTGTTCTAGTTCTGTTCTAGTTCTGTTCTAGTTCTGTTCTAGTTCTGTTCTAGTTCTGTTCTAGTTCTGTTCTAGTTCTGTTCTAGTTCTGTTCTAGTTCTGTTCTAGTTCTGTTCTAGTTCTGTTCTAGTTCTGTTCTAGTTCTGTTCTAGTTCTGTTCTAGTTCTGTTCTAGTTCTGTTCTAGTTCTGTTCTAGTTCTGTTCTAGTTCTGTTCTAGTTCTGTTCTAGTTCTGTTCTAGTTCTGTTCTAGTTCTGTTCTAGTTCTGTTCTAGTTCTGTTCTAGTTCTGTTCTAGTTCTGTTCTAGTTCTGTTCTAGTTCTGTTCTAGTTCTGTTCTAGTTCTGTTCTAGTTCTGTTCTAGTTCTGTTCTAGTTCTGTTCTAGTTCTGTTCTAGTTCTGTTCTAGTTCTGTTCTAGTTCTGTTCTAGTTCTGTTCTAGTTCTGTTCTAGTTCTGTTCTAGTTCTGTTCTAGTTCTGTTCTAGTTCTGTTCTAGTTCTGTTCTAGTTCTGTTCTAGTTCTGTTCTAGTTCTGTTCTAGTTCTGTTCTAGTTCTGTTCTAGTTCTGTTCTAGTTCTGTTCTAGTTCTGTTCTAGTTCTGTTCTAGTTCTGTTCTAGTTCTTTTCTAGTTCTGTTCTAGTTCTGTTCTAGTTCTGTTCTAGTTCTGTTCTAGTTCTGTTCTAGTTCTGTTCTAGTTCTGTTCTAGTTCTGTTCTAGTTCTGTTCTAGTTCTGTTCTAGTTCTGTTCTAGTTCTGTTCTAGTTCTGTTCTAGTTCTATTCTAGTTCTGTTCTAGTTCTGTTCTTGTTAGATTCTAGTTCTGTTTTCTCGAATAAAGTTATTATATTAAATTACTTTCACTTTTATCTTCTTTATATGATTATGATGAAGGAGTATGTTATGGGCGTTCCTTTTCCTTTAAGGCACAACCTAAAACGGCAGATGATTTTCGATGCTGCCTGGAGGAAAACTGAATGAATAAAAAGAAAATTGCATTTCCGTTTATTAAGTGAAAGTGGATTTACGATCTTTTAATGATCATAAAGATTATAAAATTTATTGTTAATAAAATTTTTCTTATAGCAATTTTGAAATATTTTGAACATTTTTGAAAAAGGAACAAAAACTTTCCTTTAAGAAACTAAAATTTTCTTAAAGAGAATTAAATTTATAAATAGGACTTTTGTCTTCAATTCTTTTAATCAATAAATGAAGGCGTTGAAACTAAAACCATTGGCAGGAGTTTGAAAATTTGAAAAAGGAAATATGTAATTAGAGAAATTTTGGAATTAATGGATATAAAAAGTGAAATTCTAAGAAATTGAAAGGAAAAAATGGATTGGAACACGTGCTAAGGGAAAGGAGCTATATACTAGAAGATATAAAATAACTTGAAAAATCCTTAAAATTTATTTAAATCTAATTTAAATCTTAGTCAATTAAAACTTTATGTCAGCCTAGAATTCAGGATGAATCAATTATTGTTTTAAAAGACTTTAAAATTTCTTAATTCAACCTTTTTATTGAAAGATTTTTATCTCTTAGAATTTCTTCATTTCTTTCTGTTCTTTTGGTAAGTGGTTACATTTTCTTGCCTTAGTATTACACCTGCCCCTTTGTCACCTAAATTTATTATTTATTTTCTATTTGATGGCCAAAATGTAGCTCATTGTCATCTAGTTTGTAACCTTTTTGTACCTCTTTTGTCACATTGATAAAATTTGACTCTAGTTAGACACACACACTCGCTGTTAGCAGCGTGTGAGTGAGTTAAATAACCTGCTTATAGAACTCAAAGGATATGCCGCTTAATGTCAAACTAGTTTGACTTTTTGGTAAAAGGTTTGTAAAAACACTGGAGAAGATAATTTTCAATTTTCAAACAGAAGTCATTTGTGGTGTAAAATTTTGAATAAATTAAATTAGTTAGAAAATAAATGGCATATGGTTCAAATTTAAAGGATATAAAAAATTATATTTTATGACTCTTTATTTTCCTTATTTTAATAATTTATTTTTCCTCAACTCTTAAATGTTTGTTAGAACTAAATTTTTGAAATTGTCATACATTTTTGGCTATATCAATCTTTAATAAATTTTTTTTTGATTTTTATGTCTTTTCATATTCTTATTTATTATTAACAATCATATCATATTTTTTGGTTTCGAATTATTTATAAATAGCGATAAAGAAAGCCTTTTATTATTTTCCCTAAATTTGATTTGATATGAAAGATTTTCTCAAGCTAACTAATACCGAGGGAAATTTGTTTAGGGGTAATAAATATCATAAATTTCAATTATGCCAAGGCTTTATAAAATGATAAGAAAAATTTAACACGGTGGCATTATACTTCTAGTCAAAGCTCTGGTCACATCTCAAATCATTGGTCTTGTCGAAGCTGTAGTAAAAGCTCTAGTCATAGCTACAGTCAAAGCTCTATTTATACATAGGAATAGTTAAAGTTTCATATATGTTTCTAGATCAAGTCACTTAAAGTTAATTTTATACTAAATATGCAAATATATGCACATAATTTATAGACTGTTATAAAGTTAAGACCTGAAGCTTTTATTTCTAATAAACTTTTGTTTCTAGAATTTTATTGAAAAAAGCTATAGCCTTCCGAAAGTTGTGTAAACTTTTATTTTGCACAAAAATAGGTTTTAAATACATACTTCAGTCATTTTTAGAAATTTTCACTTTTTTTAGACCAATGGCTTGATCTAAAAAAAGTTAATTTTATACTAAATTTGCAAATATATGCACATAATTTATAGACTGTTATAAAGCTAAGACCTGAAGCTTATATCTCTAATAAATATTTTTTTCTAGAATTTCGCTGAAAAAACTATAAAGCTAGACCTAAAGCTTTTATCTCTAATAAATGTTTGTTTCTAGAATTTCGTTGAAAAAAGCTATAGCCTTCCGAAACTTGTACAAATTTTTATTTTTCACAAAAATATGTTTAAATATATGCTTCAGTCATTTAAAGGATTTTGCCCTTAAACTTAAGCCCGGAAGTGAAGTCTTAAACATTTGAGATTAAATCATAGTTCGTGTTAAGGCCCTAGTCATTACCTAGTCTTTTGTCATGTCATAGGTTTAGAAAAAGCTTAAAATTTAGCTCTAACTATAACGTTAGTCATAATTCAATATGTAGTTGTATTAAATCATATAATTTTTAATTTATTTTTGTCTAAATATGCAAATATATGCGCATGATTTATATACGATTAGAAAGCTAATACCTTAGCCCTTTATTTGATATAAATTGTGTTTTCTAGGCTTTTTTTTTTAAAAGTTATAATCTACTGAATCTAGTTAATATATTTATTTTTAACAAAAATGTGTTTTAAAGGCATAGTTTAGTCATTTGAAGAAATTAAACTAATCACCTGAGGTGTAGTCCTATACGCCTTAGTTCAAGTTATAGCTCTAGATATTTCTCTTGTCATTGCTTTTTGATCATAGCTCAAAACAAAGCTTAAATCATAGCAGTAATTATAATATTAGTTATAGTTCATTATTTAACTCTATTAGATCATGTCACTTATAACTAATTTTGGTCCTAATTTGCAAATATATGCAAATTGTTTTTATACCGTTACAGAGCTCAGACATCAGCCTTTAATCTGTAATAAAATTTATGTTTTAGGTCGTTTAATTAAAAAGATATATCTTACCAAAACTTTTATTAAACCTTAATTTTTATTAAATATGTAAGAAATTCGTTTATGGAATCAACCTTAATATTAGTCTAAATTTGCAAATATATGCAGAAGATTTATATACCGTTGTAGAGCTAAAACCTCGGCCTTTAATTTGATATAAGCTTAGGTTTTCTATTGTTTTAAGGAAAAAAACTATAGCCCACCAAAACGGGAGTAAATTTAAATTTAACACAAAAATAGCTTAAAAATTAATTTAGGTTTCTAGTAAAAGCTTTAGTAATTGAAAGTTTTGCAAGCCTTTATTTAAAAAAGATATGTTAAAAATTTGTTTATGTAATCTGCCTTAATAATGTTATAAATATGCAAATATTTGCACAAGACTTATATACCATTATAAAGCTAAGATTTTGGCCTTCAATCTGATATAGTTTTAAGTTTTCTAGTTTTTTTATAAAGAAAACTATAGCCCACCGAAACGGGAGGTAATTTAAATTTTACACAAAAATATCTTAAAAATTCATTTAGATTTCTAGTAAAAGCTTGGTATAAATATGCAAACATATGCACAAGATTTATGTACCACTGTAAAGCTAAGACCTCAGTCTTTAATCTGATGTAAATTTTGCTTTCTAGGTTTTCAAAGAAAAAAACTATAGCCCAACGAAATGGGAGTAAATTTGAATTTTACAGAAAAACATCTTAAAAATTAATTTATAGAAACTTCCCTTAAACAAATCCCTTTTAGTGTAAACTTAAACGAAAAACCCCACTAAATTAAAGTCCAGAAAATGAAGAAATAATAAGAATGACAAAGAAAACATCAAACTGTAACAATAAGCGATAATCGATATTATGTTATAAAAAAAGCTTGAGCCGACTCCTTGCTAAAAAGGGTATAAAAATACAAACCAGAAAAGAAATTACCAAAAAAAAAAAAAAATATATATTGAAGAAAAAAACAGCAAATGGACAACATGCCAATGACACAACATATAATTTAACGTTTCATTGGAAATTCGATTATGTTCGAGGAATAAAAATATAGTAGAAGAAACCAACATATTTAACTCTAAGTAAAAGACATTTTCAATGTCTTCCTGATACCGAAACAACAATGTGACACAATGTCACACAATTACATCAAATGCCACAAACTAGAGAATTTTATCTAGTAGAGGCTTCTAATTCTAGTTCTACTGCTACTGTTACCCTCCCTCTTTTCTTTTTCTACCACAGCTACTCCTTTTCTACTAACAAAATCCTCATAAACTTAAGGCAAATGTCTCAAGCAAGTCATTTTCATTCGAAAAAAATGAGTCAACTACATACTACGATTTTCGTTGTCAATAAAATCCATAAAAAACTGTATCCTTTAACTTTCTAAGGACATTACATATAAAAATAAAGTCTATCATTTTGCTTATTAAGGACATTCGAAAAAAAAAAGAATTTCTATCAAATACAAAATCAGTTTCAACGAAATAAGTAAGTAGTAACCTTTTGTAGAGAAAACCAAATCAAAGCCTTAAATTGGGGGCTTGGGGGAAGACAATATCAAATTGTGAAGGAGTTTCTTTTGTATTTGTAGATATCCTTTCATATACACACATACATACTTACAAGCTTTTTTATAGACATACATACTTACACACAATAGTTAGAATGATTAGAATTTGCAGATAAAAACAAGTAGTTATGAGCAAAGAAATTGACTTGTCGTTTTGTTAAACTGGAAAAAAAGGATATTGGAGTGGAAGGATATTACTTGGTATGGGGGTTTATTTATATTAAAGCAGAATTGGTTAACATTTTTGTCTAAGAAGGGCCACCACTTGATCTTTTTTGTAGAGTTTAAATTAGTAAAATGATATGCTTACAATCTTTACTTTTGCTAAGTTAAAGCCCTAAGATCAAAGTATGCATATAAATGCACATAGTTTTTACAAAGTTTTAAAGATAACACTTTAGTCTTTTAACTGATATACAGTTGGTATTTCTATACTTTTATTGTCAAAAGTTATATTATAACTAACTTACAAAACTTGATATTACATTTTTATAGAATTTTTTTTTACATTTTTCACGTCACTTATTATGAAGCTTTGATTTAATTTGCATATATATGCAAAAGATTTTTATTTTGCTCTAAAACTGACCTTTCAAACTCTACTTTGACATGAATTCGGTTTTAAAGGTTTCGATTGGAAAAAGTTACAACCTTACAAAGGTTGGTAATATATTTGTAGAATTTAAATTTTGCAGATTTTATTAGGTTTTTCAAAAATTTACTTTCTTTAGATTATGTCGCTCATTATAGATCTTTGACTAAATATGCAAACATATGCATATAATTGTTGTTTTAATATAAAGCTGAAACTTCAAGCTTTACTTCGACATAAATTCTGTCTCCTAGGATTTCATTTGCAAAAGTTATGTCCTTACAAAACTTGATATTATATTATATTTTTTGTAACTTTTTTTTTATGATTTTCTTCTTTTATCGATGAACTTTGAACTTTTATTACTTTTGTATAAAAAAAACCAAAATGTGTTTTTAGTGAGCCGCCATAGTATAGCAGGTAAGTCATCCGCCTAGCATACCACGACCCCGGCCAGACCCACTTGAAAAAAATAAATGAAAAAAAGCAGTTCACCTCATAACTCAGCTAATCATTGGTTATTAAGTATTAGGCTATGTAAAACTTCTCTAACTAGCCGGAATTAAAACTTCAATGAGTCTTAAAACAGAATCGGATACAGCTCATTGTCTGAGAGAAGTACCCCTTGTTCCAATTGAACTGTTAAGAAAATTATGTTTGTATGTAAAATGTCTTTTTTCACACATTTCTCATAAATTTACTTATTTTAGATCATGTGGCTCATTATAGAGCTTTGTCTAAACTTGCAAGTATATGCAGGTAACTTATATTTTGCTATAAAGCTGAGAGTTCAGGCTTTCTTCTCACATAAATTCATTGTTAAAGCTTGTGCTTAGAAAAAGTTATAATCTTTCAAAACTTGTTAATACTTTAATTTTATCGAAAAAATATATTTAATATCTCTGCTAACGTTAAATGTCTTTTTTAAACATTTCTCAAAAATTCACTAATTTTAGATCATGTGGCTCATTATAGAGCTTTGTCTAAACTTGCAAATATATGCAGGTGATTTATATTTTGGTATAAAGCTGAGAATTCAAGCTTTATTCTTACATAAATTCTTTCCAAGAGCTAGTGCCTAGAAAAAGTTATAATCATTTCAAAACTTTAATATTTTTTTAATATTTTTTTCAAATATTTTTCTTTCAACAAAATATATTGGACATCTCTGTTATCCTTTAAGTATAATCATAATCAATAAAAAATGTGCGTGCTGCGTAATAGAGAGTGAAATACTTTCATGCCTTTATTTTACTTACTTTATTGTTGTATTTGTTGTTAGCTGTTCTTACCTCTTTCATTACAAACCACAAAAATTCATCGATATTTTATATTGTATTATAGAGTAAATTTAAGCCTTGTTAACTTTATGCCATAACGTTTTTCGTAATATAATGAAACAATGTCCTTTTGTTGGGCTTGTAAAGGATTTGAATGTTTGGAGGCCATAAAAAGAAAAGTATTTTTAGAAAAGAAAAAAAAATGGAAAAAAAAACTCACACCATTCTAACAACAAAAGTAGTAAAAAGGACTAAGGATTTGAAGTGAAAAAAAGAAACGCATTTTATTTAAGGGTCAATGGGGAATTGAACACACTTTTATCAACATGAACTAACAATCTAAAACAGCCATAACTACCAGTAGTTACAATGATTATAGTCATTCTAAAGATTTTGATTTAGGCCTTAACAAGGGGGACTTATGTATAAAAGAATGTTTTGAAGAAAAGGAAAGAGTAAAACTAAAAATATCTAAGCAAAGGAATAAGTGTTACAATTTTATATCGAACTCATCAATTGCTTGGGCATCATTAAATTGCCGACATTTTTAGTGACAATGACAAAACAGGACTAAAATAAAGGTTCTTTCAAAAATTCTATCCTTTAGCCTTAAAGTCTCAGAGTTCACCTGTTTGAAATTGTTAAAATATTTTATATATTTTTATCTTTTGAAACATATTTGGGCCTGAACTGAACTCATAAATTTCTAACAAAATTGATCCAATTATATTTTGAGTATAACCTAATCCTAGTTATAAAAAAGGATAGTCATATAAGTATAGAAGTAGTTAAAATTGAATGTCTTAAAGGTTGCAGCTTGTTTTTTTTTGTGTGACCATCTATTGCTCTATTTTGAATTGTGTGGTCTTTTGTCTTTTTTGAAAATTTTCTTTAAATTTGTTTGTGGTTTTCTTTTTGGAGTCTTGGCGGCTCTTTTTAAAATTTCGTACTTTGTTATTAAAACTATTTTTAGTTGAATTATAAATGACTTCTTGGCGCGTTCAACAAAAAAAGTTTTGTAGTTAATTTTTTGTGTCATATTTAATGATGGGGTTTTGACTTCGTGGTTGGTGTTAGATAGCAGGTGTAAATTATTTTTCTAACTTTTTATTATTCGGTTTTAATGAGAAAATTAAGGATTATATGTAATTATAAATGTTATAATTAAGGATTTATTGATATTTGTCCCAGTTGAAGGATAATAAAGAATTGAATTAGTTAAAAATTTCAAATTGTGGGCTTAAAACTAATAAACCGAAATTTTTGGGGCAGGGTATACAACCTCCTAGAACTCAGGAAATTATATCGATTTTTTGAATTGATTCTACTTCTCTTGATGTAAAGAAATTATTTAGAAAATTTATGTTTACATATTTTATATTATCAAAACTCCAAACGAGAACAAGCTCTTAAACAAGAAAGAAAGGTTATTGGAGTGGAAGGAAATCATTTGAAATAGGATTTTATTTATATAATAAAAAAATTGGACATCATTATTTCTAATCGAAGATAGTTTGACCTACTTATGTTATGAGCTATGTATAAATCCTGATATAAATCTTAGTTCAAAATATGCAAAATATGCAAATATATGCAAATTATTTCTATGCAGTTAAAAAGCTAAGACTTCAACCTCTAATTTGATATACATTCGGCTCATTATAGATCTTTAACGAAATTTGCAAATATATGAAGATAATTTTTGTTTTTTTTTTATTAGCTTTCAAGCTTTTCTTAGGCATATGACTTTTAATTTTCTTTGACCTAATTGCTTTCTCAGAGGATGTCATTAAAAAATGTTATATCCTAATAATGATCATTTTATCTTTTATTACTTTTGTATACAAAAATTAAACAAAAATGTATTTTTTACTCATTTCTCAAAAATTTAATAACTTTAGATTATGTTGCTCATTGAAGAGCTTTGACAAAACTTGCAAACATATGCAGATGATTTTTATTTTGGTTTAAAGCTGAGAATTTAGGCTTTATTCTCACATAAATTCATTCCTAAAGCTTGTGCTTAGAAAAAGTTATAATTTTTGAAAACTTTTTAATATTTTTGTTTTATCAAAAAAATATATTGGACTAAACTTAAGAAATATTTATTTTATGCAAAATAAAAGTATACTTTTGTTAGAAAAAACATGTATAAAACGGTAGTTAAATCTACTTACAAATACATAATATTTGTAAGTAGATAAATTTGAGACGGCCTTCCAGTTGGAGGCATATATTTATGTCATATTAGATATCTTTTAATCAGTCTATCTTACAAAATCTCCAGTCATCATGGGATGACCCCTCCATAGGCATATGCATTACTATGGAACTATAAAAAAAGGCTATGGTAAGGAGGATAGAGGAGGTAGCATTTCTGGATATTCGAGTATTTGTGGACATTCGTGCTGTGCGACTAAAAAACTAGTTTTGTGTATAGTAAATCATGCGATCCACTGGAATATCGACTACAAAGCGATAAGCCCTTGTAGAATTGCATGTGCTGCGAAGAAATGTACGGGTTTTAGGAACAAGATGTCTAATTTCGTTTGAACACATACCATTATAGTAGCGATAAAACAGTGAAACGCAACCCACATTACGATGATGCTCCAATAAGTCAACAGAGTTGGCTACCCTACTGTCACCAAAAAGCACCCTTGTCCTCTCTTGTAGAGAAGCTTCAAAATAAACTTTGAATCACCGACCCATACATGAGAGTTGTATTCCATTTTCGGTCTGTTATAAGTGGTAGGAGATCAGTTGGAGTGAAGTATGTCTTACACCGCTTAAGGAGCTGAGACACTTGAAAAACATATCTGATCCGACGGACATCACACTGAATTTTCAAGGCTAGAACATTAAGAGTTTCTGGTTCCTCAATATTTATACCAACCATAGCTACAGATGAAGCAACATGTGAAATCGACGTTGAAATCGACCATATTTAAAAGACCCCAATTGGATAGTCCACGTTCGTGCTGTGGTTGTGTGAACCGCCGTAGTTAGTCATCCCCCTAGCATACCGGAGGTCCCATATTCGATCCCCGGCCAGACCAACTTGAAAAAAATAAATTCACCTCATAATTCAGCTAGCCACTGGTTATTGAGTATTAGGCTATATTAAACTTCTCTAACTAAAGAATTTGCAGTTCAGAGCTGGAGTTGACGTAATTTAGTTTCAGTGAGTATAAAAAAACAAAATCGGATGCAGCTCATTGTCTGAGGGAAGTACCCCTTGTTCCAATTAGAATGTCATGGGAATTATTTACGTGTGTAATTGGATATTGAAGATGGGTCGGAATTTGGCGTTTTATTGAAGATTGGACTCTTGGCATTGACCTCCAAATTGCTTGGTCTATAGTTGAATGAATACGAATAACAAATGTTGCTATCAGCTGCAAAAGAGTAGAGTAGACTGGAAGTTTGACATAGAAGGTCATTAAGAAAAATAAGAGTAGAAGTAACAGCGGAGCCTTGTGGAACCCCCCAAACTAAGCTTGAACTCGTCGGACGATATGCCATCTAAAACAATTCTTATAGTGGGATCTCTGAGAAAGCTCGATGTATACCTAGTGAAATTGTTATTTACACCAAAAACAATAAGTTTTGATAGAAGTGCACCAGCTTTTACTAACCTTAGACTTAAGTAAAGTGGCTGAGGTATGCCCAGAAGCATCACTGGATGTGGTCGACAAGGATGGCAACCAGATCAAATCCAGGGCAACCGAATGGTAGTAGGTAGAAAGACAGATTGGGTGAAGCTGAAGGAGATTGTCCCTATGGAACTCCGAGTTCCTAACAATGACTGAAAATTTACTCCGACTTGCACTTTGAGAATGACTGGCATTTTGACAATGACTTGCACTTTAAGAATGATTTGCACTTTGAGAATGACTTTCACTTTTAGAATGACCAGCATATTTAGAATGATTTGCACTTTTGTAATGACTTGCACTTTTAGAATATTTTGAACTTTGAGAATGATTTGCACTTTTGGAATGTTTTGAACTTTAAGAATGACTTGCACTTTTAGAATGTTTTGAAATTTGAGAATGACTTGCACTTTTAGAATGTTTTGAACTTTGAGAATGACTTGCACTTTTGGAATGACTTGGATTTTTATAATGTTTTGAACTTTGAGAATGATTTGCACTTTTGGAATGTTTTGAACTTTAAGAATGACTTGCACTTTTAGAAAGTTTTGAAATTTGAGAATGACTTGCACTTTTAGAATGTTTTGAACTTTGAGAATGACTTGCACTTTTGGAATGACTTGCATTTTTATAATGTTTTGAACTTTGAGAATGATTTGCACTTTTGGAATGTTTTGAACTTTGAGAATGATTTGCACTTTTGGAATGTTTTGAACTTTAAGAATGACTTGCACTTTTAGAATGTTTTGAACTTTGAGAATGACTTGCACTTTTGGAATGACTTGCATTTTTATAATGTTTTGAACTTTGAGAATGACTTGCATATGTAGAATGATTTGTACTTTTAGAACATTTTGCACAAAATGACTTGCACTTTTAAAATATTTTGAACTTTAAGAATGATTTGCACTTTGAGAATGACTTGCACTTTTTTTGAGAATGACTTGCACTTTTTTTGGAATGTTTTGCACTTTGACTATGACTTGTATTACGACTATGACTAAAATACTGATCAACATATGTTGAGTCACTGGGTGAGATTAGTATCTTGCCTTTCTCTAAATTTGGGAGTGTAGAAAATTTATTCTATACAAAACTAAGCAAAGAGCATTGTGTAGAAGAGCATCTGGGGCCTGGTAAGAATCTGAACGAGGCAAGTTTCCTATTCTGGTCTGATACACTTGGATTCGTGGCCAATCTCTTCATGACAAAACCAGACAAAGAACTTTTTAAGGAAGAGCTACTCCCAGACACTGAGGATCATGAAGACCCAACGGTTTTGGAAAATTCGTATAATCTTTCGGCTTCTTTAGGCAAATCTTCGCTGGCTGCATCTGCATGACTGGCATTTATTGAAAGAAATTTTGAATGGTGCTGTATATTGGGGTATAGGAGACGAATATGTGCATATAAAGTAAACACTTATACTCAACTGTTTCACTTAAAGATGACAATGTTCCTTCACTAATGAAGCCAAAATAGTACAAATGAGTCCTATCTTTAAACGTTTGCCTCTATATAGTGTAATTTCCAATTACATACTTACATACATAATTCCCATGACATTCCAATTGGAATAGGGGGTACTTCTCCCAGTCAATGAGCTGCATCCGATTATATTTTTAAAAGGGGCCTACGTTTTAACTCTGGCTCCGAACGGCAAATGCATTAAGGTAGAAGGCCAATGTACGCGGCAAGCGGCTGCGGGCGGCAATCAGCTGTTTTTTGATTTGTCAAATTTCAAGCGGCAATGGAAAAAAGTAGAACTTTGTTCTACTTTTCCGCGCGGCAGATTTTTTTAGTGCTGCCAGATTTAATTATATCCTACTCAAATATTTTTTATATGAACATTAATGTAAACAAGCGCACATTTTATGTACTGGCAATACTACGACCGCCCGCAGCCGCATGCCGCGTGTATTGGCCCTGTACCTTTAGTTAGAAAAGTTTTATATAGCCTAATACTCAATAACCAGCGGCTAGCTGAGGTATGTCAACGGAAATGGCGGTGGATAGGCCACACACTTCGAAGGCCAAATACCAACATTGCTCGACAAGCTCTTCGTTGGAATCCACAAGGAAGCCGCCGCCGTGTTGGTGCACTTTCTAGAACTTGGAGAAGGTCAATTGATGTATGCCTAACATCTCGCAATAGAGTCCGATATAAAAGGATGGTTGAGGCCCTATGCTCCACTGGGAGTCAAAGATAACAGAAGAAGAAGCTGAGTTATGAGGTGAACCGGCGCTTTTTTGAAAATTTATTTTTTTTTAAGTAGTTCTGGTCGGGGATCGAACTTGGGACCTCTGATATGCTAGACGGATGACTAACCTGCTATACTACTACGGTTTCAACTAAAGGTCTTAAAATTGTTTCATCTTAGATCTTAGTACAATCCTGTTTTCAGTTATATGTATCTATAGATCAATATTCAACACAAGTCTTTCCATAGTTCCATCTGGAATTATGCGTCTTGAAAATAGCTTTCCGATTTTTTGTGTCTTAAAGTTATGGAATTACATATTTCTATCCCTATGAGCAAATTACAAATGATACAGGTAATTATTATATAAAATTATCACGGATGTAAATTTACCTTATTGTGAACAAAACGAAAGATTTTTAATCAATTTAAGTGAAATATATTTCCAATTGTTTGAAACATTTGGACCTATCTATAAAAAGAAAAATAAGTTAACTTTTGTAAATATTTTATTTTATATGAATTTTTGAAAATTAAAATTTTTGTTAAAAAAATTTATTGAAAATTTTTTTCAAATAATTTTGTTGTAATGTTAATCCCTCATTTAATTTAATTATGACGAAACAAAACCTACGTCTTATTCTTATATAAAACTAGATATCTTTTCAAAATTATGATGGATTTGTGTAGTTTGTGAAAAGCACCTGTTTTCCTTCCTCACTTATCAATGACATTCAATTGATGGAGTACTTTTGTACTTATGCACGAGTTGCCAGCAATTACATATGAAGTCAGACAAAAAAACAGGTGAATTGATAAGATAAATATAAGATCATTATTTGGCGGTATATAATAAGAAAAGAAATACCGATCATTTGTTACTACTTTCCAACCCATAACAAAACTCACCTCACAATAAACGAAAATTTGTAACAAAATTTTTTAAGTGTTCCTAGAAAGATCAAAAAAATTTTAATAACTTCTCTGAAGACTTTTAAGAAAAAATGATGAAATGACTGATCTTTTTTAGGAGAGTAAGGAAAATAGAGCACGAGTATGAAAATATGTAGCTATTATCTTCGCTAGTATCTTAAATATACAAACAGGACAAGATAAGAACGAAAAAGAAACAATAAATAACACCACAGGCAAGAAAATTTTCTAACATTTGCAAACTTAGGCCAAGAAGGAAAGGGACGATCATGTTGTATGGCTTAAAAGTCATTTGTTACTACACTTGTGTCAATTGATGATGATCAACTGTTGGTCAGTTTCGTCCATTGAAAATTTTAGCAAATTTGTAAATTTGTTGTAAAGGACTTCTCTTCTTCCTTTGAATGTCCTGCTGTTATCTTTACATATGAATGTTTTTCTTTTCTTTTTTTTAATTTGTTACAATTTAAATTTTACTTTATTGTTTGGCTTTTAAATGATTAATTGCTTTTAATACTTTTTTTCTTGATCATTTGCCAGTTGCACTATAGGGCTCTACAGGTAGTTTTAGCTACTATTTTTTTTTAAATTAAAGCCTTTTAGTCACGTTTCTTAGTTTTTTTACCTTTTGTTTAAAAGGTGTTGTTTTATTTGTCTTAAAAATGTTTTATTTTGTTAAAATTTTTGAAATAATTTAATTTATGTTTTGTTTATTATGTTTCTTTAACAATTAATTAACTCACAATAGAAATGATTAATAGGTTTTATATGTGAGTCCTTTTCACTGTAGGGAGTTAAAATGAAATTTCTTAATTTTTGAAAACTAAAACAAAAAGAGCTCGAGATCGTTATCCTTTGTTTTGTAATGAAAAATTGCTGAACATTTGAAGATTAA
This sequence comes from Stomorhina lunata, assembly GCA_933228675.1. NCBI lineage: Eukaryota > Metazoa > Arthropoda > Insecta > Diptera > Rhiniidae > Stomorhina > Stomorhina lunata. The sequence goes on along the minus strand of OW121744.1, from coordinate 111,390,194 downwards.
GAAACAATTTTTGAATAAGAAATTAGAGATCCGAATAGAAAATTTAGTTATTGATTCACTTTTACTCTAGTTCTGTTTTTGACTCATATCTTCAATTTGTTCTTGATTCTATCTTGATTTAGTTCTTGTTTCAGACCATTCAGTTCCTGTTCCAGTTCTTGATTTTCTTTTTGATTATGTTCTTGATTCTGTTCTTGACTGAGATCTTGATTCTTTTCTTGATTCAGTTCCAGATTCTGTTCTTGTTTCAGGTTTACATTAAGTTTTTGATTCTGTTCTTGATTCAGTTTTTGATTCTGTTCTTGATTCAGTTCTGGATTCAGATCTTGATTCAGTTCTTGTTTCAGTTCTTGTTTCAGTTCTTGATTCAGATCTTGATTCAGTTCTTGTTTCAGCTCTTGGTTCTGTTCTAGATTCTGTTCTAGATTCAGTTCTTGATTCAGTTCTTGATTCAGATCTTGATTCAGTTCTTGTTTCAGTTCTTGATTCTGTTCTTGATTCAGTTCTTGATTCAGTTCTTGATTCAGATCTTGATTCAGTTCTTGTTTCAGTTCTTGATTCAGCTCTTGGCTCTGTTCTAGATTCTGTTCTTGATTCAGTTCTTGATTCAGTTCTTCATTCTATTCTTGATTCAGTTCTTGTTTCAGCTCTTGGCTCTGTTCTAGATTCTGTTCTTGATTCAGTTCTTGATTCAGTTCTTCATTCTATTTTTGATTCAGTTCTTGATCCTATTTTTGATTTAGTCCTTGTATCAGTTCTTGATACAGTTTTTGTTCCAGTTCTTGATTCTTATTTTGATTGAGTTTTTGATTATGTTCTTGATTCAGTTCTTGACTTGATCTTGATTCTTTTCTTAATTCCGTTCTAGATTCTGTTCCTGTTTCAGTTCTTCATAAAGTTTTTGATTCTGTTCTTGATTCAAATCTTGATTCAGTTCTTGATTCAGTTCTTGATTCAGATCTTGATTCAGTTCTTAATTCTGTTCTTGATTCAGTTCTTGATTCTGTTCTTTATTCAGATCTTCTTTCTTTTCTTGATTCAGTTCTAGAATCTGTTCTTGTTTCAGTTCTTGATTCAGTTCTTGATTCTGTTCTTGATTCTGTTCTTGATTCAGATTTTGATTCAGTTCTTGTTTCATATTTTAATTCTGTTCTAGATTCTGTTCTTGATTCAGTTCAAAATTCAGTTCTTGATTCTGTTCTTGATTCAGTTCTTGATTCAGTTCTTGATTCAGTTCTTGATTCAGTTCTTGATTCAGTTCTTATTTCAGTTCTTGATTCAGTACTTGATTCTGTTTTTGATTCAGTTCTTGATTCGGTCTTTGATTCTGCTCTTGATTCATTTCTTGATTCTGTTCTTGACTCAGATCTTGATTCTTTTCCTGATTCAGTTCTTGATTCAGTTCTTTATTCAGTTCTTGTTTTAGTTCTTGATTCAGTACTTGATTCTGTTTTTGATTCAGTTCTTGATTCGGTCTTTGATTCTGCTCTTGATTCATTTCTTGATTCTGTTCTTGACTCAGATCTTGATTCTTTTCCTGATTCAGTTCTTGATTCAGTTCTTGTTTTAGTTCTTGATCCTGTTCTTAATACAGTTCCTGATTCAGTTCTTGATTCTGTTCTTGATTCAGATCTTGATTCAGTTCTTGTTTCAGTTCTTAATTCTGTTCTAGATTCTGTTCTTGATTCGGTTCTTGATACAGTTTTTGATTCAGATCTTGATTCAGTTCTTGTTTCTGTTCTTGATTCTGTTCTTGATTCAGTTCTTGATTCTATTTCCGATTCAGTTCTTATTTCAGTTCTTGATTCTGTTTTTGATTCAGTTCTTGATTCTTTTTTTGATTCGGTCTTTGATTCTGCTCTTGATTCAGTTCTTGATTCAGTTCTAGATTCTGGTCTTGATTCTATTCCCGATTCAGTTCTTGATTCTGGTTTTATTATTAATTCTTGATTCTGTTCTTGATTCTGTTCTAGCTCTGCTATAATTCAAAGCATCTGCATTATTCATCCCTTAAGCAATGCTTCGTTATAACAATTAAACTTTTAATAGCTTTAATGTAATAATTGCTCATTAAATTTTTGAAGACATAAAAAAAAGTACTTTTCTCCTGCTTTTGTAAGAATATTCCTAAAAAATATAAAACAAATCAACTTCATAAATAACTCACTATGAAATCATCTACAATTAAAGAAAACGCTTAAAATAACCACTTTAATAAGGAAAACAACAAAAAATATGGGAAAAACTATTAGTAAAAAGTCCTTTACTTACAAAAGAAATAACAATTTGTTCAATTTTTCATGCTGTTTGATTTGTCATAAAAATCATTTCGATAATGGGTTTTTGCGTTCTTTAATGAAATCTACATCGAAATGATGTATTTCATTTTAATTTTAATTGTCAATAAATAAACATTAAAGTACAAAAAACGACATTATTTTGAAATAATTACACACTATAAATGTTAGAGAAAAATAAAGAAATAAAAATATCCTTTTAATTGAAATTTTCTGAAGATTGAATGAATGACATTATCGCGAAGCGAAATGATGTTAAATTGTAGAAAACGTATAACAATTAAAGGTATCCTGTTGTTTAAGATGTTTTAATATACTTATGAGTAATAATATCCTTACAAATATGATAAAGGACAGTTACTCAAAAGAACATAAAGTGTCAAATATTTCAAATATGTCATATATTTTATAAGATATTTTAATAAAATTAGCTATTATTTACTTTGAAGAATGTTTATAAAAAATGTTTTTTTAAATATTAAAAAAAATAATTATTGGAGTCAAAATTTTTAAAAACTAATAAAATTCAAAATTAGCAAAAAATTAAAGCTCTTATATCGCTTAACAACTATTTCGAAATTATTCCCCTAAGTATTTTTTCTATTTACGATAAAGTTTAAATTGGTCATAACTTTTTAATTCTTGAAGATTTTTAAGTTTTGTTATATACCAAAATTAGTCTATTTTTAGGTTTACTATACTGTGGAAATAAATATCGTAAATTTTTACCGCAAATATTTTAAAAATTTACGATAAATATTAAAAAACATTACCATAATTATCAAAGGTCATATTTTTGAAGATTATAAAAAATCTTAATTAGATCAACTCAAAGGCTATTATAAGACCTAATCGCATTGTTAAAAAAGACATCGTAAGTATTTCTAAAATTTACGATAAATTTTAAATCACTTATAACTTGTCCAAATTTGAAGATTTTAATGTTTTATTAAAAACCAAAATTATTATATTTCTAGAACTATTACACTGTCTTAACAAATATCATATATTATTGATACAAATATTTTAAAAACTTACGATAAATTTTTCAAAAATAAATTAAAAATATGTAGACCGTTTTTTCGAATTTTGTAAGAATCTTATTTAAAGTAATATAAAGGCTTTAATATGACGTAAGTCATTTTACCATATTTGTTTCGTAAGTATTTTAAATATTTACGATCAATTTTAAATCGATTAAAACTTGTCCAAATTAGAAAGTTTTTAAGTTTTGTTAAAAATCGAATTTGTTATTTTTCTAGAGCTATTATACTGTTTGAACAAATATCGTAAATTGTCAAGACTAGTAAATTTAAAATTTACTATCAATTTCAATTTGCATGACATTACTTAAACAAAAAATTGTGCATCTCAAGTATTTTTAATATTTACGATAACTTAAAAAATAGTTATAACTTTTACAAATCTAAAATTTTAAGTTTTATTAAAAAACTGAATTTATACTATTTTTAGGTTTTGTACGTCATTATAACAAATATCGTATACTAAGCACGCAAGTATTTTAAAACTTTACGATAAACATTTTAAAAATTTTAAGAAGTATTTACGATCATTATTTCTTAAATTTTAGAAAAACCTAAATTAGCTTTTTGTATACTCTTTCGTATGTCATCAAAAATTTTATGTCAGAGATATTGCAAATATTTTTAAAACTTACGATAAATTTTATTTTAATTATAATTCTTTGAAATTTTAAAATTTTTGAGGTTTTTATTTATTAAAATTATAGTTTCCTATAGTCTAATAAGATATTGTAATAAATACAGAAAAGTATTAATGAAAGTATTTAAAAAATTTACGATAAGATTTTAAAAAATTAAAAAAAGTACTTGTGTTAGAAATTTTTATAATTTTACAAAAATCTAAATTAGCTTTTAATACGCTTTTTCATATGGCATCACAAATTTTATATAAAAAGTATTGCAAATATTTAAAAAACTTACGATAAATTTTAACTAAATTATAATTTTTAGAAATTTCAAAATTTTTAAGTTTTTTATTTATTAAAAGTGAAAACTGGTTAAAAAGAATATATGAAATTTTATTTGTCTTTAAAATTATAGAATTTTTTTAATATTTCGTACCAAATTATGATTTTTTTTAACTTTCGATATGAAATTAAATTTTTCACCAAATTTTCAATAAAATTCTTCTAATTCCTTTTATAATTTTTTTCATTTTATGAATAACATCTTAACAAACAAATATTTGTTTTTAATTAAAAATTCTTTCAAAAAAAAAAAAAAATATTAACTGTTGACCTTCAATACAGACCATCCAAAAAGAAAGCCTTAAATATTTAAATTAATTCTTTAGAACTGAGAAAAAGAATAAAAAAAGAATTTCATTCCTTTTCATTTTCAATTTAATCACTTTACTTAAGGGCAAGATTTCCGCGCAAAACAAAATAAACAATTTTAAAATTTTATTTCTTTTTTTTTATTTAAATAAAATTTTAAGAATTAAGAGAAAAAGTGGGGTATTTAAAAATAAGTATTTATAAATGAAATGAGACTAAGAGGAGAAAATATAACTCAAAAATAAAATTTCCTAAAAAATAGGTAAATTTTGAAAATTTCGTCAATTTTGGAATCTCAGTACAAGTCTTTAAAAATTTTGATTTTCTTTAAAAATAGTCCTTGAAAAGCTTCTGTTCAGAAAAATATAAATACTTGATATAGTCTTTAACAATTTTTCCCTATACCATCACCATAACTTTTGTCTTAAGAAAAAGAAACTTCAAAATAAAAAAAAATTAATTAAATTCTTGTTAAGAACAATTCAAGTAAACATCCTTTTTAAAACTTGTTTCCTTTTTATTATTTAAGCTGATACTATTGCTATTGTAATTGTTGTTTTGTGTTCTCACATTAATATCCTTAACTTAATTTTTAAGGACTTTCCTATAAATACACAATTCTTTGTAACAATTCAATTTTTCTTTTAACATTTTGTAGAGCACAACTTAATAATATTAACAGCCACACTCAAAGAGGACATACTTACAGGACTTGCTCTGTTTTTAGCCTAAAAGCTCTAAACAAAGTTCAAAACAAAAAAACAAAAAACGTTTTGAAATTATTTGTATTTTACCCCAAGCCTAATTTCTTCTTTTTTCTTGCTTTTAATTGTAAAATTTAGTTAAATACCTTAGGAAACAAAAAAATATATACAAAAGTAAAGAATTAGAGCCTTGTTAAGGACTAAAGGACATCATGGTTTGTTTAAAATAAGAGCAAAAGTAAAATAGGTTTTTTTTTCTAGGCAATAAGAACTTATCATAGGATTATGTTTTAATTGAAAAAATCTTATTTTAGAAAAATTTTATAGGCGAAATTGTTAAAAGCCCAAACACAATATGATTAGCAAGGAAGAAAAAGGACATTTCAAGGAAATAGAATAAAAATTAAATGTCACTATAAATAAGAAGAATCACTGATTTTTGTTCTGTTGCCGTGAGATTTCATTAAAAATATTTTTTTATTCAAACATGTCTTAGTTTAGAATAAAATATGAAATATCTCATATTTTTACTATTTTGGCTCTATCTCCTTTAGTTTACGAGAAAGAATCTTTTTATATTTTTTTTTCCAAAAATCATTATTTTTCACAAAATATTATGGATCTACGATTTTTAGTCTATCTATTACAGATTTCAATAGACATTTAATTATTTAATTTAAGCCAGCTAAAAGTAAGGCATATCCAAAAGGGTTATCAAAAACTGTTGCCTATCTTTAAGGCTAAAATAAGTATACTTCTTCACAAATCCAAGAGATTTAAATGAAAATAAATTTTTATTTAAACAAATTCATGATTGGTACAAAATAAGAGTATCTCGGATTTTAACTATTTTGGCTCTATCTCCATTAGTTTAGAAGAAGGTGTGTTTTTATATTTTTACCAAAAAGTCAATGTTAATCACAAAATATTATGGATGTTCGATTTTAAGTTCATCTCCTACAGATTTTGATGGACATTTTAATATATATTTTTAACCAGCTAAAAGTAGGGCATATCTAAAAGGGTTGTCAAAATCTGTTGCATATATCTAAGGCTAAAATATGTCTACTTTTTTATAAATCAAAGAGATTTTCATGAAAATATTTTTTTTTATTGAAACAAATCCATGTTTAATAAAAACTATGAGTAGCTTAGATTTTTACCATTTTAGCATAATTTCTTTTAGTTTAAGAAAAAATATAATTTTATCGATGTTAAGCATAAAATATTATGGATCAAAGATTTTTGGTTTTTCTCCTACAGATTTTTATTAACATTTTATCATATATTTTTAACGAGATAAAATTAGTGCATATCCAAAAGGGTTATCAAAATCTGTGGCATATCTCTAAGGCTAGACTCTGTCCATTTCTTCACAATTCAAAGAGATTTCAGTAGAAATAAATAAATTATGTATATAATAAAACAAATCCATGTTTAATACAAAATATTTAATATCTCGGATTTTTACTCTCTTGGCTCTATCTACTTTAGTTTAGGCGAAAAAGTAATTTTATATTTTTTACCAAAAATTCACAAAATTTTATGGTTCTAAGATTTTTGTTCTATCTCCTACAGATTTCGATATTATATTTTTATTATATTTTTTAACCAGCTAAAAGTAATACATAGCCAAAAGGGTTATCAAAATCTGTTGCATATCTCTAAGGCTAGAATATGTGAAGAAATAGGCACAAATAAAATAGATTTCAGTTAAAATAAATAAATTTTACAACAAAACAAATCAATATTCAGTACAAGATATACAGTACCTCTAATTTTTACTATTTTGGTTGTATCCCCTTTAGTTTAAGAGAAAGTATATGTTATAGCTTTACAAAAAAATCATGATATTTTGCGATAAAAATATCATGGATCTAAGATTTTTCTATCTTCCACAGTTTTCTTCTACAATTTTCGATAGTCATCTTGTTATATTTTTTAAATAGCTAAAAGTATTGCATATCCAAAAGGGTTTTCAAAAACTGTTGAATATCCCTAAGGATAATTTAAATGATATAAAAGAGATAATATTTTTTTAAAAATATTGCATATACAAAAGGGTTTAAAAAACTGTTGCATATCCCCACGGATAATTTTAATGATATAAAGAATACATAAACTTCTAGGTAATATAACTTTCGTTTAAAAATTTAATACAAAAAAGCCTTCGTTTGGGATCAAATTTGGCTGAAAATGTTCTTCTCTAATTTTCAATGTTAAAAATAAAAACTAGTTTTACAAATTTTTACCATTTTGGTTTTCTTTCCTTTAGTTTATGAGAAAATGAAGTTAATATATTTAAAAGACAAATTTTTACAATAAAAATAATTGCAGATTTTGGTTCAATTTCCTTCATTTTTCGTTTTAACTACCTAAAAGTAGTGCATATCCAAAAGGGATTTCAAAAACTGTTTAATACCCCACAGACAAAGTGATGTATATCCATAAGGGTTATCATAAACTGTTACCTATCTATAAGGTAAAAAGATGCATATCCAAAAGGATATAAAAACCTGTTAAATATACCAAAGGCAAAGTGATGCATATCCAAAAGGGTTATCAAAACCTATGGCATACCTCAAAGGCAAAAAGATGCGTATACAAATGGGCTTTCAAACCCTGTTAAATACCCCAAAAGCAAGGTGATGTTTAACCAAAAATGTTATCAAAACCTGTTGCATATCCCAAAGGCTTTTAGGTGATTCTAGGGCCGATATAAAAATTTAACACCAAGAAGACGTGAAAAAGTAAAATAACATTTCGGCTGAAAATACCCGTGAATCAGATTCGGAATCAAAATTTGGCATAGAAGAATATAAATTGCGAGTAAAAATAACGGCAATGTAGACTTAAGTCTTTTTTGAAATTACTGAAGATTTGTGAAGAAATTTTAGGATCAAATTTCCGTGTAAAGGATCATCTACGATTTCGAATCAAAGTCTTAAACAAAAAAAAAAAAAAAAAAAATAAAGACATTTTGTGACATTTTGTGATGACATTTTGTTATAAAAGGTTTCCATTTTGAATACCTCAATATTTTGATTTAAAAAAGAAAGGGTTGATTCTCTATAAGTTAAAACTAGCGGCATAACAGAAGGGGTTACATTAAAGAGTTGCATACAAAAAGGGTTAAATTGAAAGGGTTAGCTAAAACTTTGTTCAAAAATGTCCTATTTTTTTGGTCAAACTACCCTATGTTTACTAAATAAACCAATCGGAAGACAAAATTAATGCAAAAATTATTTTTAACGAAAAAAGGGTTAATTTTTTATACTAATTTTTTTCATACTAATAAAGGGTTGATTTTTTTGCCTGTCAAACAAAAATGGCGTTTTGGAATATTTTTGCCAATACTAAAAAAATTCTTTCTTTTTAGCAATTTATTTTAAATTCCTAGAATTGTTGCCTTTTTATGAAAGCACGTATGATGAAATAAAAAATGTGTATAAAAAAAAGAAATAAAATCGATATCCTTCAAGAGCACCCTTTTTTTTTAAACATAAACGAGCCATTACTTAAAGATAAACTCCGAATGTTACCCTTAAATAACAGTAGAATAAAAAAGTATAAAAAGTAAAGAAAAAAAAGTTTAAGGTTTTTTAAGGAAGAAGGACACGCTACAATGAAAGAGGTTATTAGTGGTTTCAAAATTGGGATATGAGACTTATTACAAAGGAGTATAAGTTTTAGTATAATTTTCGAATTATAGGCACTTATATGCATACAATAAGCAGTTATATGCATTACTAAGACCTAATAAAATAAGGTCTATTCATTGGATAAGAGATATTTCATGATCATTTCAAGATATAGATACTTATATACCTTAAACAAGTCTAAAATATGCACTTTTATGCCAAAAGTGCATTTATGTGCAATACTTAGGGACTTTAATGTATGGAGAATACATTTTCTAACTAACGCATTCTGAGTGTTTTATGATACAGACATACACACATGTTTATTTACATAAAGTCTACATATGCACTTCTATGCAAAAATATGCATTTATATATCATGTTTTTAGTCTAAAAAATGTACTTTATTCCTCTTGGGACAGATATATTTTCAGTGATTCCAGAGAATTGTATCTGAATCTACATAAAATCTTTTGAAAATATATTTTAATATTTTTTTTTTTACATACATATAAGCCTTCATAAAGTCTACAAAAGCATATTTATGCATAAAATATGCACTGTTGTGTCATGCTGAGAATCATTTAAATATAGTTTATCCATTTCCGATATGATATATTTTCCGTAATTCCCGAGAATTATATCTGAGGCCAAATACATTTTTTTGTGAATTAAGTATTTAATTTTCATACTACAGACATACATTAATGCCTTTAAAAAGTCTCAAACTGCACTTTTATGCAAAAAATATGCATTTATATGCTATGTTAAGAATCAGTAGTATAAAGCTTATTCGTCTTTGGACTGATATATTTTCAGTAATTTCAGAGAATTATATCTCAGTTGACATAAAAACGTTTAAAAATATATTTCAATTTTTTAAGCTAAAAATATATATTATGCCTTCCCAGAGTCTAAAAATGCATATTTATGTATAAAATATGCACTTTTAAGTCATCATAAAAATAAAATTTATCCTCCCTAGTCTGATATATTTTCCGTAATTCCCGAGAATTATATCTGAAACTAAATACAATCGCTTGCGAATCAAATATTAGCTTAAATACTTCCGACTTACATTTGTGACTTCACAAAGTCTCAAACTGCACTTTTACGCAAAAATATGCATTTATATGCCATGTTTAGAAGCATTGGAATGAAGCTTATTCATTTTTGGACTGATATATTTTCAGTAATTTCAGAGAATTATATCTAAATCGAAATTAATAGTTTGAAATTTTTAATTTAACTTTTCAAGCTATAGAAATATGTACATATGAATATACCTTCAAAATGGCTAAAAATGCAATTTTATGCAAAAAATATACATTTATATGCCATGTTTAGAAGCATTGGAATGAAGTCTATTCATTTTTGGACTGATATATTTTCAGTAATTTCAGGGAATTACATCAGAATTGATATAAAAAAGTTTGAAAATATATTTTAACTTTTCAAGCTAAAAGCATACGTATATATGCCTTCCTAGAGTCTAAATATGCATGTTTATGCAAAAACTATGCACTTTTATGTCATGCTAAGAATCATGAAAATAAAATTTATCTTTTCCTAGTCTGATATATTTTCCATAACTCCCGAGAATTAAATCTGAAACTAAATAACATTGTTTGGCAGTTAAATATTAACTTTAAAACCCACAGAGATACATACATTTATAGCTTAATAAGGGCTCAAAATGCACTTTTATGCAAGAAATATGCATTTAAATGCAATGCTAAGAATCAGTAGAATGAAGCTTAGTCTTCTTTGGACTGATATATTTTCAATAATTTTAGAGAATTATATCAGAATAGAAATTAAAAGTTTGAAAATTATATTTCAACTTTATAGAAATATGTACATATAAATACACCTTCAAAATAGCTAAAAATGCACTTTTATGCAAAAACTAGGCATTTATATGTCAAGCTAAGAATATAAAGAATAAAGCTCATTCTTCTTTAGACTGAAATATTTTCAATAATTTCCGAGAATTTTAACTGAATTTATATTAAATTGTTTGAAAATTGTATTTTGGTTTTTTGTGTGATATAAGAAACTAGTGACTTTCTAGTACCTTCCGTTGTGACTAAAAGTACCCCCAAAATTCGTTTTGAACTCATTAAACGAAAAAACACTTTTACTTTTTTTGATCTAACAAAATTCTACGTATTTATTTTGCTGTTTTTTTTTCTTTTTTTTTTTTTAAGAAATACATTTATATAATGTGCCGTCATCTGGACGATTTTCTAACCCTTATTTTCTAAAGGCAACAACATGCATGCTTAACGTCTTGTTAAACTCACATACAAACATAACAAACAACTCCTTTCAAACACAAGGACATTCGTATATACAAACATAAATACAAAGTCCTTTTTCTATACAAACATTTCACCCATTTCTCAGCCGAATAAGAAATGACATGTGTGTCCCCTTCTCCTAAAAATTGCGTTTGTTTTCATTCAAAGTTTTTGATATTGAAAAAACATAAAAGTTTTATAAAAAACTCAAATATATAAAAATCCTAAAACCAACTCCTGCTTTTTTTTCTTACCATTTTTGCGAGACACACACATAACGCTAAATTTTGAAGTCTCAAAAGGACATGAGGGTTAAAAAAGGATAAAAGCAAATGTTCAAAAATTTATATACAAAATTTTTTTGCCAGAATTTCTAGAATTTTTTTGCTCGTTTTTCTTATATTTGGTATCATGAGGGTTTTGTGAAGGCTCCTTTTTTGATGGTTCATTGCCTAAAAGGAAGAAAATATACAATTCATTCAATCTAGTATACATTTACTCAAACAAACATAAGAGTTAAAGCAACACATCGTAATGTCCTTTTAAGGATTGTGTAAGAAAGAAATATTAGGATGGTCTACCCTAAACAGAAAACATATTTATAGACAATTTTTACAAACCAATTTTTACAAAAATTTTGTACAGAAAAATTTTATATCGAAAATTTTCTACAGAAAAATTTTATATCGAAAATTTTCTACAGAAAAATTTTATATCGAATTTTTTCTACAGGAAAATTTTATATCGAAAATTTTCTACCGAACAATTTTATATCGAAAATTTTCTACAGAAAAATTTTATATCGAAAATTTTCTATAGAAAAATTTTATATCGAAAATTTTCTATAGAAAAATTTTATATCGAAAATTTTCTATAGAAAAATTTTATATCGAAAATTTTCTATAGAAAAATTTTATATCGAAAATTTTCTATTGAAAAATTTTATATCGAAAATTTTCTACAGAAAAATTTTATATCGAAAATTTTCTATAGAAAAATTTTATATCGAAAATTTTCTATATAAAAATTTTATATCGAAAATTTTCTATAGAAAAATTTTATATCGAAAATTTTCTATAGAAAAATTTTCTATAGAAAAATTTTATATCAAAAATTTTCTGTAGAAAAATTTTATATCGAAAATTTTCTACAGAAAAATTTTATATTGAAAATTTTCTTTAGAAAAATTTTATATCGAAAATTTTCTTTAGAAAAATTTTATATCGAAAATTTTCTTTAGAAAAATTTTGTATCGAAAATTTTCTACAGAAAAATTTTATATCGAAAATTTTTCACAAAAAAATTTTAAATCGAAAATTTTCTTTAGAAAAATTTTATATCGAAAATTTTCTTTAGAAAAATTTTGTATCGAAAATTTTCTACAGAAAAATTTTATATCGAAAATTTTCCATAAAAAAATTTTAAATCGAAAATTCTCTATAAAAAATTTTAAATCGAAAATTTTCTATCAAAAATTTTTCATAGAAAAATTTTATATCGAAAATTTTCTATAGAAAAATTTTATATCGAAAATTTGTTATGGAAAAATTTTATATAGAGAAAAATTTTTGTTATTTTTTGAGAAAAATTTTATATTTAAAATTTTTTAGAGAAAAATTTTATATCGAAAATTTTCTATAGAAAAATTTTATATCGAAAATTTTCTTTTGAAAAATTTTATATCGAAAATTTTCTTTAGAAAAATTTTGTATCGAAAATTTTCTTTAGAAAAATTTTATATCGAAAATTTTCTTTAGAAAAATTTTATATCGAAAATTTTCTATAGAAAAATTTTATATCGAAAATTTTATTTAGAAAAATATTATATCGAAAATTTTCTTTAGAAAAATTTTATATCGATAATTTTCTTTAGAAAAATTTTATTTCAAAAATTTTCTATAGAAAAATTTTATATCTAAAAATTTCTATAGAAAAATATTATATCTAAAATTTTCTATAGAAAGATTTTATATCAAACATTTTCTATTGAAAAACTTTATATCAAAAATTTTCTATAGAAAGATTTTATATCGAAAATTTTCTAGAGAAAAATTTTATATCGAAAATTTTCTAGAGAAAAATTTTATATATAAAATTTTCTATGGAAAAATTTTATATCAAAAATTTTGTATAGAAAAACTTTATATCGAAAATTTTCTTTAGAAAAACTTTATATCGAAAATTTTCTATAGAAAAATTTTGTATCGAAAATTTTTTAGAGACTAATTTTATATCGAAAATTTTTTAGAGACAAATTTTATATCGAAAGATTTCTTGAGAAAAATTTTAAATCGAAAATTTTCTATCGAAAATTTTCTATAGAAAAATTTCTATAGGAAAATTATCTATAGAAAAAACTTTTCGGTTTGAAAAAATTTTCTATAGAAATTTTTTCGGTTTCAAAATATTTTCTATAGAAAATTTTTTCGTTTACAAAAATTTTCTATAGAAAGTTTTCTGTTGTTAAAAATTTGTCGTCTATAGAAAATTGCTAGTTCTTCTTTTAACTTCTAGTTATTTTATAAATATTTTTTTTATATAAAAACTCTTTGGTACCTCCCTAATATTATTGTATTGAAAAGTCTGCATGTGTATATGTAATTGTTATTTTATTTTATTTTATTTATATACAGAGTAAAGAAACATAAAAACTTCCAAAACATAATATTCACCCCTTTTTATTGCCAAAATGTCTTTGTCATTTAAGTTTAGCACGTCCTTGTCAAAGTTATGGAAAATTGGGGAAAGTGCTGGCCTAGGAACTAAGCGAATATAAGACACCATATATACATTTAAAAGCCTACTGTCGATCACTTTTTCTGTAGATAATCTATTATCGCTCACTTTTTCCTAAAGTAAAACCAAATGTCGCCCACTTTTTCTATACCAAATTCTATCATAAATACAGTTTAAGGCCAGCAAAAATTAAGTTTTCAAAAACAAAGTTTTTACTTCCTTATTTTTTAAGATATACAATATATTTTTGGTCAAAATTTGAGAACCCCATCCCTAAGCATGTGTGAGTATTAGTTAAAGTGTATTGGATTTATGTGTGTTAAAATCATACACTTAGAGAAAATGTAGTCCTATCTTTTCACTATCAGTTGGTCTTTTCTGTTTTTAATATGTACAAGAGACGGCGGGCGGGTTTTTGGATAGGACTGATCTACATGAACTTTATAATGAAAAACTACGAACTATATTCTATTAAAGACGTTTCAAAATATTGTGAAGAATAATTTCTTTTAGTGTTAATGACACACATGTATTTTTTTCGATTTATTTTTTTATTCCTTTAACAAGGCTTTACGACCCTTTTTATTTGTAATTCATTTTTGTTGTTTTTGCTGTTGTCCAGACACCATCTTGAAGAAGAAGAAGAGGAAAAACGGAAACTTTATCCTTTTTACTTACAATTTGATTTCTTTTAAGGGGTACTACAATCAATAGAAAGATCTACTAGATTTCTAAAGTCCAAAAGTAACCAACAACATTTTTTTTCCAAAATTTTTTATCGAAAATTTTTCTATAAAAAATTTTATATCGAAAATTTTTTATAGAAAATTGTATATCAAAAATTTTCTGTAGAAATATTTTATTTTGAAAATTTATATCAAAAAATTTTATATCGAAAATTTTCTACAGAAAAATTTTATATCGAAAATTTTCTATAGAAAAATTTTATATCAAAAATTTTCTATAGAAAAACTTTATACCGAAAATTTTCTATAGAAAACTTTATATCGAAAATTTTCTATAGAAAAACTTTATATCGAAAATTTTCTATAGAAAAATTTTATATCAAAAATTTTCTATAGAAAAATTTTATATCGAAAATTTTGTATAGAAAAATTTTATATCGAAGATTTTATATAAAATTTTATATAGAAAAATTTTATATCGAATATTTTGTATAGAAAAATTTTATATCGAAAATTTTCTATAGAAAAATTTTATATCAAAAATTTTCTATAGAAAAATCCTATATCGAAAATTTTCTATAGAAAAATTGTTTATAACGAGAATTTTCGATAAAAAAACTTAATATCTAAAAATTTCTACAGATTTTATTTTGAAAATTTTCTAAAAAAATAAATTATTTTGAAAATTTCTAAAAAATTTTTTTTTTTTATAAATTTTCTATAGAAAGATTTTTATTTTGAAAATGTTCTATAGAAAAATTTTATTTTGAAAATTTTCTATAGAAAAATTTTTTATCGAAAATTTTCTATAGAAAAATTTTTTATCGAAAATTTTCTATAGAAAAATTTTTTATCGAAAATTTTCTATAGAAAAATTTTATATCGAAAATTTTATATCAAAAACAATTTTATGTCGAAATTTTTTTAGAGACAAATTTTAATACGGAAATTTTGATATAAAGAAATTTTATTTAACAAAATGTTTTATACAGAAATTATGTTTTGAAAATTTTCTATAGAAAAATTTTATATCGAAAATTTTCTATAGAAAAATTTTATATCAAAAATTTTCGATAAAAAAATTTTAGGTCGAAAATTTTCTATAAAAAAATTTTAGGTCGAAAATTTTCTGTAAAAAAATTTGATATCAAAACCTTTTATAGAAAAATTATATTATGAAAATTTTCTATAAAAATTTTTTTGTACAGAAAAATTTTTTATCGAAAATTTTCTATAGAAAAACTTTATATCATAAATTTTCGAAGGAAAAATTTTATATAGAAAATTTTTTATAACAAAATTATATTTTGAAAATTTTCTGGCTTAACCAACCATCGAAACTCGTCGAGGAATTTGGTTTCTCCGCAAACATTTTTTGGCTTTTTATCAATAAATTGGTCTGTTACATTAATAAATAAATGTAACAGATTTTTGGAAAAAAAATTTATTTGAAAACTTTTTGTAGAAAATTTTTTTTCAAAATTTTATATCAAAAATTTTCTATAGAAAAATTTTACATCGAAAATGTTCTATAGAAATTTATTTAAAGAAAAATTTCAATAGAAAAATTTTATATCGAAAATTTCCTTTAGAATAATTTTATATCGAATATTTTTTTATAGAAACATTTTGTATCGAATATTTTCTATAGAAAAATTTTGTATCGAAAAGTTTCGATAGAAAAATTCTATACTGAAAATTTTATTTTAAAAATTTTCTATGGTTTTATTTTATACCAAAAATTTTCTATAGAAATATTTTATTTAGAAAATTTTCTATAATAAAAAATTATAAAAAAATTAAAAATTTTCTATAAAAAAATTTTATTTTGAAAGTTTTGTATAGAAAAATTTTATTTTGAAAGTTTTGTGTAGAAAAATTTTATATCGAAAATTTTATTTTTAAAGTTTTCTATAGAAATATTTTATTTCGAAAATTTTCTACAGAAAAATTTTATCTTGAAAGTTTTCTTTAGAAAAATTTTATTTTAAAAATTTTCTATAGAAAAATGTTATTTTTAAAATTTTCTATAGAAAAATTTAATTATTTTAAAAATTTACTATAGAGACATTTTGTTTTGAAAACTTTCTATTGAAAAATTTTATTTTGGAAATTTTCTATAGAAAAATTTTATTTCGAAAATTTTCTATAGAAAAATTTTATTTAGAAAATTGTCTATAGAAAAATTTTATTTTGAAAATTTTCTATAAAAAGAATTTATAGTAAAAGTTTTCTATTAAAAAGTTTTTTGTAGTTCCTTTTTGATTCGTTGTTCACCCACATTTAACTAAATTTTATTATCCTTTGACAAGATTGCTGAAGAAAAACTTTTTCGATATGATGGATGAGTTAAATGAATGTAAGTGTAGATGTGATTACTCACAATCGACATTCATATGTAGACACACACACATACATTTGTATATGTAAGTATACACACATAAAGTATAACATTTCATAAAACATTAAGAAAGAAAACAAACTTTAGTCCTTTCACTTTCTCGGCTGTTTTGAAAATAAAGTGAGTCCTACATATGTGTTGGCTATAATCTTAACATTTTTACGGTTACCAAATATAATTTTATAAATGACTTTCAAATTTGTTTGATATGTTATTTTATCGTTAATGTATATGTATGTGTGAGACACATGCTTACATATATATTCAAACATATTAAATTTATATACAAGAAGATATAAAAATAAAGGATTTCATAAAAATACGATATCTGTAGATTTGATAAACCCTTACATTTGATGCTCCTCTGTCTAAGGCCCAAAAATACATTTAACAACAATACATTTTTCGCCCACATGTAAAGCATTAAATTACATATCTAAAGGATCTACATAAACTTTTACATATCAATATATACTTACACATACAGACATAGAAATGTTTAGATGTCCTTATATACATAAACAATCAAAGGGTAAATATAGGGAAAGAGGGTGGTTTTTGGTGGCTGCTTTCCTCTGTCTGTGTTTGTCAGTTTGAATGGTCATTTTATAAGGATATCTTTGTTTGTGTTCATGTGTGTCTGTGTGTGAGTTTGTATGTTTACTTTTATGTAATTGTAAACCCATATGTTTTCCTAACGAAAAAGTTATCATAAACCTTTTTTACAACTAACGGCCGTTTTCTGTAATTAAATTTAACGAATTTAATGTTATGTGAAACAAAACTTTAATTCTTAATGGCTTTGACTTTAAATCAAGGACATTAAGGAGATATTAAAGTTTAGTAGAAATTCTTAATGTTTTGCAAAAGAAGACAGGGTTATGGAGGGGTTAAAATGAGAGTATGATATTCTTTGTGGGTCTCTGAATATCTTATCTGGTTTAGTTTAATTAATTTTATTAAACGATTTTTTTTTAATTACACTGTGCTCGATTTTGACAACTTTTTTTACCGACAAAAAGCAGACCTAGTGGGTAAAGATAAATCCAATACGCTGAATTTAATGGTGCTAAATGTTTTTCTAGGTAAGCTCTAGTTTCCGAGATATAGCGCTATAAAACAAATGGAGGAGGTTGCGCAATAAATATTCGCATAACTCGAAAACTGTTTATTTTCTTGAACTGAGTAAAAAAACGAAATTCGGCAACAACTTTATCTTTCCGGAACAATAATTATCTTTTTAATCCGAGTAGTCGTTTTGGAAATAAATTTTTTTGGTTGCAAAAAAAAAAAATTTTTTTTGAAAAATCACAAAAATTTTTATATTCAAAAATATTTTTTTTTGGCAAACAAAAAAATTTATTTCCAAAACGATAGATTTGGATTAAAAAAGTAGTTAATGTATCTGAAAGATAATTTTGTTGACAAATTTAGATTTTCTAATTAGTACAAAAAAAAAAATAAACAGTTTTCGAGTTAAGAGAATATTTATTGCGCAACCTACTTTATGTTTTAAATAAAGCTATATCTCGAAAACTAGAGCTAACCTAAAAAACGGTTAGCACCATTGAATTTAGCGTGCTCAAATTATCATTACCCACAAGGTCTCCCTTTTGTCGGTTTTTTTAACTGGCACAGTGTTATAGATCAATTTTGAAATGTTTATAACTCCTTAAGTATAGGAGATATTCAGCCTATCTCAACGTATTTCTGTAGATCTAGTCAACGAATTTTCAATTAAATAAAATCAAATGAAAATATAAAAGTAGAAGGCGATTTAAGAGTTTCTTGTCTAAAATAATCCATAATGGCCCCCTATAGAGCTGCTCTTGAAGGATATAAGGGGTCAGCTATTAAATCTTGAGTGTTCCCAAATGACTTTTCAAAAATTTCCAAAACAAACTCCAATTCAATTTAGACCAAAAAACACCTTCATTCCCAATTTAACCCTAAAATATTTAAATATTTAGCCAAAGTGTAGCGAAGGAGAGGGTGACAGAATTGTAAAGGACACGCCTTTCAACTTCAAGGAAACCAGGAAAACTGGACAACAAAAAAGGCATGTCAAGCAGCGCTTAACACTTGCCAACCTTTGCGTGTTTCTCCCCAAAAAAAACACGTAAAACTTATATATAGAAGAAAAAAAGCAGCTGTAAAGGGCACAATTAAAATTGAACTGGTAAATAGTTAGAGCCAAAGAAAATTTAAGGCAAACACGCGAAGCGTAAAATGCTAAAGCTAACAAATTGTAACAAACACAAAGAAATCCCTAAAAGCTAAAGGGGTTTGATGGAAACCACATATTTAACCTTTTTTCAAGGAATTTTTATTATAAAGGAAATCATACAGAAAAAAAAAACAAAAAAAAATGTGAAAGTAATTTAGTGAAAACCAAAAAGCGTTTAATCCAAAAAAGGGTAGCAATTGAGATAGTGTGAGTGGCTATTATTAGAAGAAAAAAGCAACTTCTAGGTGGTAAGGACGGACTCTAGTGGTAGGTGGGGGTGTAAGGGGTGAAATGAATTCGAGAACCAAAGCGATTTATTACAAATTGTAGGTTTGTATGTAAATGTTTGATAGATGGGGGTAAAAAAAGCTCTAAGGACAAATCTATAGCTTTTTTAATATAATTTAACGTTTAATTTAGAGTTTGGGTAAGGTTTTGTTGTTAGAAAGGCTAGAAATATTTAAATCGACCATAATCTTTTGGGACAGGTCTTAAACGGAAATTATTGTGCGTTTAATTGTAAGCGTTTAACTCTTGAATTGATGGCTTTTTGTGATTAGAAATAATTATAACAAATGAAATAATAAATTTATATTCACATAATTTTTAATTCAAAAATTATTCTATAGAAAATTTTTGGTATAAAATTTTTCTATAGAAAATTTTTGGTATATAATTTTTCTATAGAATATTTTTGGTATAAAATTTTTCTATAGAAAATTTTGGGTATAAAATTTTTCTATAGAAAATTTTGGGTATAAAATTTTTCTATAGAAAATTTTTGGTATATAATTTTTCTATAGAATATTTTTGGTATAAAATTTTTCTATAGAAAATTTTGGGTATAAAATTTTTCTATAGAAAATTTTTGTTATAAAATTTTTCTACAGAAAATTTTTAGTATAAAATTTTTGTATAAAAAACTTTAATAAAATTTTAAGTATAAAATTTTGTATAAAAAATTTTAATATAAAATTTTTTTAAAGAAAATGTTTGGTATAAAATTTTTCAATAGAAAATGCTTGGTATCAAATCTTTCTTTAGAAAATTTTTGGTATAAAATGTTTCTACAGAAAGTTTTCGATATAAAATTGTTTTATAAAAAATTTTCGATATAAAATTTTTCTATAGAAAATTTTCGATATAAAATTTTTCTATAGAAAATTTTCGATACAAAATTTTCGTTATAAAATTTTTCTATAGAAAATTTTCGGTATAAAATTTTTCCATAGAAAATTTTTGGTATAAAATTTTTCTATAGAAAATTTTCGGTATAAAATTTTTCTATAGAAAATTTTTGGTATAAAATTTTTCTATAGAAAATTTTTGGTATAAAATTTTTCTATAAAAAAATTTTGATATAAAATTTTTCTATAGAAAATTTTGGGTATACAATTTTTCTATAGAAAATTTTTGGTATAAAATTTTTCTATAGAAAATTTTTGGTATAAAATTTTTCTATAAAAAATTTTTGATATAAAATTTTTCTATAGAAAAATTTTCGTTTAAAATTTTTCTATAAAAAATTTTTGGTACAAAATTTTTCTTTAAAAAATTTTTAGTATCAAATTTTTCTTTAGAAAATTTTTGGTATAACATTTTTTCTGTAGAAAATTTTTGGTATAAAATTGTTCTGTAGAAAATTTTCGATATAAAAAAAATTTTAGATACAAAATGTTCGATAAAAAATTTTTCTATAGAAAATTTTCTACATACATTTTTTCGATTTCGTTAAAATAATTATTTTCGTTAAAAAAATAATTTTCATTAAATAGATAATTTTCGCTAAAAAATTTTTCTATAAAAAATGTTCCACATAAAATTTTTATATAGCAAATTTTCGATGTAAAATATTTATATAGAAATTTTTCGATATAAAATTTTTCTAAAGAAAATTTTAGATAAAAAATTTTTCTAAAGAAAATTTTCGATATAAAATTTTTCTAATGAAAATTTTTCCAATAGAAAACTTTTATATCGAAAATTTTCTATAGAAAAATTTTACATCGAAGTTTTTCTATAGAAAAATTTTATGTTGAAGTTTTTATATAAAAAAATTCTATATCGAAGTTTTTCTATATCAAAAAATAACAAAATAGTCGGGATGTAAATATTATTCAAAAAGAAGAGTATTCGCATTTGATCCCAAATCTGTTACATTTATTTATTAATGTAACAGACCAATTTATAATTTATTAAAGCCAAATTCCTCGACGCGTCTCGATGGTTGGTTAAGCCATCTCTTCAGGAGGATTATCCCCAATTTAGACAGATCGACAGATCTATAGAAAAATTTTATATCGAAGTTTTTCGATAGAGAAATTGTATATCGAAAATTTTTATATCGAAGTTTTTCCATAGAAAAATTTTGCATTGAAAATTTTTATATAGAAAAATTTTATATCTAACATTTCATGTAGAAAAACTTTATATCGAAAATTTTATATCAAACATTTTATGTAGAAAAATTTTATATCGAAATTTTTTATCGAAGTTTTTCCATAGAAAAATTTTGCATTGAAAATTTTTATATAGAAAAATTTTATATCTAACATTTCATGTAGAAAAACTTTATATCGAAAATTTTATATCAAACATTTTATGTAGAAAAATTTTATATCGAAATTTTTTATGTCGAAAATTTTTATGTAGAAAAATTTTATGTCGAAAATTTTCAATAGAAAAATTTTGTATCAAAAATTTTCTATAGAAAAATTTTATGTCAAAAATTTTCTATAGAAAAATTTTATGTCAAAAATTTTCTATAGAAAAATTTTATGTCGATGTTTTCTATAGAAAAATTGTATTTCGAAGTTTTTCTATAGAAAACTTTTATATCGAAGTTTTTCTATAGAAATATTGTATATCGAAGTTTTTCTATAGAAATATTTTATATCGAAGTTTTTCTATAGAAAAATCTTATATCGAAGTTTTTCTATAGAGAAATTGTATATCGAAAATTTTTATATCGAAGTTTTTCCATAGAAAAATTTTGCATCGAAAATTTTTATATAGAAAAATTTTATATCTAACATTTCATGTAGAAAAACTTTATATCGAAAATTTTATATCAAACATTTTATGTAGAAAAATTTTATATCGAAATTTTTTATGTCGAAATCTTTTATGTAGAAAAATTTTATGTCGAAAATTTTCTATAGAAAAATTTTATATCAAAAATTTTCTATAGAAAAATTTTATGTCAAAAATTTTCTATAGAAAAATTTTATGTCGATGTTTTCTATAGAAAAATTGTATTTCGAAGTTTTTCTATAGAAAACTTTTATATCGAAGTTTTTCTATAGAAAAATTGTATATCGAAGTTTTTCTATAGAAATATTTTATATCGAAGTTTTTCTATAGAAAAATTTTATATCGAAGTTTTTCTATAGAGAAATTGTATATCGAAAATTTTTATATCGAAGTTTTTCCATAGAAAAATTTTGCATCGAAAATTTTTATATAGAAAAATTTTATATCTAACATTTCATGTAGAAAAACTTTATATCGAAAATTTTATATCAAACATTTTATGTAGAAAAATTTTATATCGAAATTTTTTATGTCGAAAATTTTTATGTAGAAAAATTTTATGTCGAAAATTTTCTATAGAAAAATTTTATATCAAAAATTTTCTATAGAAAAATTTTATATCAAAAATTTTCTATAGAAAAATTTTATGTCGATGTTTTCTATAGAAAAATTGTATATCGAAGTTTTTCTATAGAAAAATTTTATATCAAAGTTTTTCTATAGAAAAATTTTATATCAAAGTATTTCTATAGAAAAATTGTATTATATTGTATTTATCTAGAAAATTTGTATATCGAAAATTTTCTATAGAAAAATTTTATATCGAAAATTTTCTATAGAAAAATTTGATATCGCAAAAGTTTCTATAGAAAAATTTTATATCGCAAAAGTTTCTATAGAAAAATATGATATCGCAAAAGTTTCTATAGAAAAATGTTATATCGCAACATTTTCTGGGAGAAATCGAATACCTATTCGATACAAAATTTTCCTATAGAAAATTTTCGAGATACAATTTTTTTATTGAAAATTTTCGATATAAAATGTTTCTACACAAAATTTTCATTTTAAAATTTTTTTATATAAGATTTTCAATAAAATATTTTTTATAGATAATTTTCAGTAGAAGAAATTTTTTCCCTAGAAAATTTTTTTAATTTTCAATAGAAGAAATTTTTTCTATAGAAAATTTTCGATATAAAGTTTTTTTTTATAGGAAATTTTCGATATAAAATTTTTCTACACAAAATTTTAATTTTAAAATTTTTTATATAAGATTTTCAATATAAAATTTTTTATAGAAAATTTTCAGTAGAAGAAATTTTTTCCATAGAAAATTTTTTTAATTTTCTTAAGAAAATTTTTATTACAAAATTTTATATATATAGAAAATTTTTTTCAAAAATTATAGGATATCAAACAATCAGTTAAATAGTTTTACATTGGTTTGGAAGACAATTTCTCTAATTTAACTTCAAATCGTTATCTTTACATTATCCCCTTGTCAAGTGTCATTTCAAAACTAATTCTAATTTTATTAATCGTTTATTTAACACCAGATTATTTCATTTAATTTTACTCTTAATGTTTAATTATGTTATTATTATAAAACTTTAACCCTAGACTTGTTATTTAAAAAATTTCTTAATAATGATTGAAATTTGAATTGAAAATTTATGTGGGAATAATCTTCTCTAACTAAATAAGACATGATCGCATGTTCTCTTTAAGATCTGTTTTTTTGGATGTTT
Source organism: Stomorhina lunata (assembly GCA_933228675.1). Lineage (NCBI taxonomy): Eukaryota > Metazoa > Arthropoda > Insecta > Diptera > Rhiniidae > Stomorhina > Stomorhina lunata. The sequence goes on along the minus strand of OW121744.1, from coordinate 111,366,095 downwards.
CAATTACTATAAATTACTATCATTTAATTAATTGTTGTTACAGTTTTCTGTTTTAATTTATGATTTATGTGAGAAATATAGAAATTTAAAATTTTATTTTTTTTTTTAATTTTTCGAAGATAGCGCAAGTCTGGTAAGATATGGACAGGGTTAATTTAAAAGATCTGTGGAAGAGTTCGTAAGGAATAGTACTTTTTCCAACATATCCCGTTCAAAAGACCATAATTAACATAAATCTTTATATTTTTAGAAATCCTGATATATTTAAAATATTTATACATAAATTTTTAAATCAAGGAATTATATTTAAACAATTTCTGTTTGTGTAAAGTATTTGCAACATTCAAATCTCTATTGCCCTCGTTTTCAATTTTAAATTTCCATTCAAGTTAAAACGTGCGTTAAAAATTAAGTATTTCCTTCTTTCTGCTACTGTTTGATGCCTTTTTTCTATTATCAAAAATCCTTTTTGCAAAATTTTTCTCAAAAAAGAGCAGACGTATTTATAAAGGATTTTCGCAAAGTCCTTTTAATAAAAATTTATAATTTTTCAGTTACATTTTTTTCGTTTTTTTTTTTTGTTTGAAATAAATGGCATGTGCTGGTTTTATATATTGTACATACATATTTTAAAATGGCCTTTTAAATGACCTCTTTTTCCTATATTCTTTTATGTAAGAAATATTTAGAGAAATAGACAAAATCCTACACGTACATATTCTTAAAGGATATTTAAGGATTTAAGCACATGTGGCATTTACTTTGTCAATTTGCCCTTTTTCTTTCTTAATGTTATAGTTTTGCATAAATTTATAATTTTTGCTTTCCGTTTTAGAGAAGATGAAATAGAATTTATAGATATGAATTTTTAAAACCTTTAAAAGAAATTTTAAAACTCAAACACTGTAAGAAAAATTTTCTATATTTCATACAAAAATAAAAAAATGTACATAAAAAAATTGTATATAGAAAATTTTACCTAAAAAATTGTATATACAAAATTTTATATAGAAAAACTTGATATTGAAAATTTCCCATAGAAAAATTTTTTATCGAAAACTTTCTATAAAAAAATTTATTATCGAAACGTTTCTATAGAAAAATTTATTATCAAAAATTTTCTTAGAAAAATTTTATATCGAAAATATTCTTTACAAAAATTTTTTTTTTAAAAATTTTATATCGAAAATTTTCCATAGAAAAATTTTATATCGAACAATTTCTATAGAAAAATTTTATATTGAAAATTTTCTACAGAAAAATTTTACATTAAAAATTTTCTACAAAAAAATTTTACATTAAAAACTTTCTATAGAAAAATTGTATATTGAGCATTATTTTAGAGAAAAACTTTATATTAAACATTTTCTATAGAAAAATTTTATACTGAAGGTTTTCTATTCAAAAATTTTATATTGAACATTTTTTATAGAAAAATTGTGTATTGAAAATTTTCTATGGAAAAATTTTATAATGAAAATTTTCTAAAAAAAAATTTTATTTTGAAAATTTTCTATACAAAAATTTAATATTGAAAATTTTATATGAAAAATTTTATAAAGAAAAATTTTATAGAAAAAACTTTCTAAAGAAGAATATTATAGTGAAAATTTTTCTATAGAAAGATTTTACATTGGATATTTTCTAAATACAAATTTTTTATTGAATTTTTCTCTAAAAAAATTTTAAATTTAAATTTTCTATAGCACAGTATTTTATGGAAAATTTTCTGTAGAAAAAATATAGATAAATTGTCTATAGAAAAATTCTATATTCAAAAATTTCTATTTTAAAAATTTTCTATAAAAAAAATTTTATATTAAAATTTTTTTTTAGAAAAATTTTATATTAAAAATTTTTTTGTAGAAAAATTTTATATTAAAAATTTTTTGTAGAAAAATTTTATATTAAAAATTTCTATAAAAAAAATTTTGCATTAAAAATTTTCTATACAAAGTTTTACGTTGAAAATTTTCTATAGAAAAATTTTATATCGAAAATTTTCTATAGAAAAGTTTCGTATCGCAAATTTTCTATAGAAAAATGTTATATAGAAAATTTTCGATATGAAATTTTTCTATAGAAAATTTTCAATATGAAATTTTTCTATAGAAAATTTTTGATATCAAATTTTTGTATAAAAAATGTTTGATATAAAAGTTTTTTATAGAAAATTTTTCAAGTAAAATTTTTCCATAGAAAATTTTTGAAAAAAAAAATTTTGAAAAGAAAATTTTCGATATCGAATTTTTGTATAGAAAATTTTCAATAAAAAATTTTTATATATATAATTTTGGATATAAAATTCTTCTATAGAAAATTTTGGATATAAAATTTTTCTATAAAAAATTTTCGATATAAAATTTTTCTATAGAAAATTTTTGATATAAAATTTTTCTATAGAAAATTTTCGATATAAAGTTTTTCTATAAAAATTTTGGATATAAGATTTTTTTATCTAAAATTTTCTATATAAAATTTTTCTATAGAAAATTTTCGATATAAAATTTTTCTATAGAAAATTTTCGATATAAAATTTTTCTATAGAAAATTTTCGATATAAAATTTTTATAGAAAATTTTCACTATTAATTTTTTTTACATAAAATTTTCGATATAAAATTCTTCTAAAGAAAATTTTCGATACAAAATTTTTCTATAGCAAATTTTCGATAAAGAATTTTTTTATGGAAAATTGTTGATATAAAATTTTTCTTTAGAAAATTTTTGATGTAAAATTTTTCTATTAAATTTATATTAAAATTTTTGATATAAAATTTTTCTATAGAAAATTTTTGATATAAAGTTTTTCTATCGAAAATTTTCGATATAAAGTTTTTCTATCGAAAATTTTCGAATTAAAATTTTTCTATAGAATATTTTCGATATAAAATTTTTCTGTTGAAAATTTTCGATTTAAAATTTTTCTATAGAAAATTTTAGATATTAAATTTTTCTATAGAAAATTTTAGATAAAAATTATTCTATAGAAAATTTTAGATAAAAAATTTTTCTATAGAAAATTTTAGATAAAAATTTTTTTATAAAAAATTTTCGATATAAAATTTTTCTATAGAAAATTTTTTATATAAAATTTTTCCACGGCAAATTTTTTGAAATAAAAGTTTTCTATAGAAAATTTACGATATACAATTCTTTTTATAGAAAATTTTCGATATAAAATTTTTCGTTAGAAAATTTTCGATACAAAATTTTTCCATTAAAAAATTTTCTATATAAAATTTTTGTATAAAATGTTTTCGATATAAAATTTTTCTATAAAAAAATTTCTATAGAAAATTTTCAAAATAAAATTTTTCTATAGAAAATTTTCGATATAAAATTTTTCTATAGAAAATTTTTGATATAAAATTTTTCTATCGAAAATTTTCGATATAAAATTTTTCTATAGAAAATTTTTGTTATAAAATTTCTCTATAGAAAATTATTGATATAACATTTTTTTATAGAAAATTATTGATATAACATTTTTCGATAGAAAAAAAAATTTTTTTTAATTTTTCTATAAAAAGTTTTTCTATAGAAAACTTTTTGATAGAAAAATTTGATAACAAAGATTTTCTATACAAAATTTTTTTATTAAAAATTTTCTATAGAAAAATTTTATATTGAAAATTTTCTATAAAAAATTTTTATATTAAAAATTTTCTATAAAAAAAATTTTATATTAAAAATTTTATTTTTAAAGAAAAAATTTTTCTCTTAATAGAAATCTCTTAATGTTGAAATCGTCGGTAAAAAATAATTAATGTTTCTTTAATCATATTTTTGTTCTTTTATTTAAACAGAATAATCTTTTGTCCCTTTAAAATACAAAAAGAGCCTAATCAAAGCCCAGCGAACGCACTCAAACCAAAATGACAATTTTCTACTCAAGTGATCGTGATCGTCGTCGTTGTTAGTGTCGCCATTGTTAAAGACTTCCGTTTATATAAAACACTTTTATACTGGCTACAAAAGACCCCCCTTTTCGATGATTAAACGACGTCATTTTTTTATTGTTATTATTATTTTTGTGGTGGCGATCACTTTGGGTTGCATGATCATTACATACAACATAAATAAACCCGCCTCTTTACAAAATCTTCTGAAAACTTCTTATATAAATTCTCTACAATTTCTTTGTTAATCAGTTCTTTATTTAAGTATTAATAAAAAAAAAAAGTTTTTAGTTTGTTATTATCTGGATATTCCTTACATTTCCCCTTACTTGTGTTATTATTAAAGAATTCATGATTAATCCGAGTTTAGTTTCTTCTCACGATCAATTTCAATTCTTACAAAAGTCAAGCAGATTTTGAAATTTTCTTAAATGTTTATATGAGTTAAGGAAGGAGTAATTTCTATTCTTTATTAATAAAAATATGTTTTTGTTATATTGTTATTTAAATAGAAGCTTTCATTTTCAATTAAACATTTTAAAATGCGTTTAAACTTATCGTGATCTGTGACTGATCATGTTTATGTGTAAATTTTTTAGAGAGAGTGAATGGTGAGAAATGATCTCTGGTTGTGTGTGAGAAAGATTATTCGTTACATTTTAAAGGAGGGTTTTTGAAGTATTTAGTGAAATAGAGTTGTCACGATCGGTTTTCAAAAGCACGATCAGTAACTATTGATGCATAACTTTAGATCAAAATCAAAGACTCTATAGTATAAAGATTTTGCACTTCCATACATTGATTTGCCGTATGGTCACTTTGAAAAGTCCCATAAAGAAGAAAGTATACAGCTTTTACTCTAATTTGGAAACAAACATTCGGCACTAAAGGCGAATTTTGAAAATTTTTTATATTTTTCAAAAAATGAAGTAAAAATAGAGGTGCATTATTTTCAATTAATTTGAAAGTAAAACCAAAATTAACTTGATTTTACTACAAAAATTTAAGTGATTCAAAATATACCCACAGCTTTAAATCTGTTAAAAATAAACTAAACTAAAATACTCTATAATTTCTTCTAAAAGACAACTATTACACAAATCCATTAGCAATTAAAATCTTTTAAGAATTCGCTCAAAAATGATGTATGATTTCCTGAGCCGAAGTAATGAATGAAAGAATGAATGCATAAATAACAGCTACATGTGGTTACATTGTAATCTTAAACTAAAAGTTCAAATATTTTTCTCTAATAATAAAATGATGATCCATCATCATTTTTGTGAAATTATATACGAAAGAACCAAACAATTAACTTAACAGAAAAATTAAAGAAATGTTGCAGAACAAAATTTGTATATGTTTATAACAAATAAATTAACAAAACACCAGGAAAATATGACTAAAGAGCCAGAATCTTTCATATGTTGAAAGGACCTTTATTGATGTTTTAAATAATTTGATTTTCTTAACTAAACATTTATGCATTTTTGAGGGAAATATGAATTTAATGGGATAAGGTTTCATTTATTTTGCTGTTTACTTGTATTTTAACATATTTTAGCAAAAAATACATGTTTGTTAAATTTTGCATTAACACCCTTACAATGAAGTCTCTAAGGACTAAAAATACTTTTTTGTGGTTTTATTGGGAATATGTTTGTGTAACTATATAATTTTTACATATTTAGGTCTTTTCCCTTTAAACATTTCCAGTTAAAGACAATTTTCTAAACCATCCCTTTATAATGATAGATGTCCTTAATATAGTATTAAGGATGTCCCCTAATATGAAGATAAGTTATCAAATATCATTAAATATTTGTGAAAGTATATCTTTCCATATGTGCAAATATTTTGTTTTTATAAAAATTTTATAAAGAAAATTTTTCGTTTTCATAAAAATTGTTCGTTTTCTAAAGAAAATTTTTTGTTTTTATAAAAATTTTCTAAAGAAAATTTTTCGTTTTTATAAAAATTTTCTTAAGAAAATTTTTCGTTTTTATAAAAATTTTCTTAAAAAAATTTTTCGTTTTTATAAAAATTTTCTATAGAAAATTTTTCGTTTTTATAAAAATTTTCTATAGAAAATTTTTCGTTTTTATAAAAATTTTCTATAGAAAATTTTTCGTTTTTATAAAAATTTTCTAAAGAAAATTTTCCGTTTTAATAAAAATTTTCAATAGAAAATTTTTTGTTTTTATAAAAGTTTTCTATAGAAAATTTTTCGTTTTTATAAAAGTTTTCTATAAAAAATTTTTCGTTTTTATAAAAATTTTCTATAGAAAATTTTTATAGAAATAAAAAATTTTCCTTTGAAAATTTTTATAAAAACAAAAAATTTTCTTAAAAAAATTTTTATAAACACGAAATATTTTTATGAAAACGAAAAATTTTCTTTAGAAAATTTTTATAAAAACGTTTTTACACAAAATTTTCTATAGAAAATTTTTCGTTTTTATAAAAATTTTCTATAGAAAATTTTTCGTTTTTATAAAAATTTTCTATAGAAAATTTTTCGTTTTTATAAAAATTTTCTATAGAAAATTTTTCGTTTTTATAAAAATTTTCTATAGAAAATTTTTCGTTTTTATAAAAATTTTCTATAGAAAATTTTTCGTTTTTATAAAAATTTTCTATAGAAAATTTTTCGTTTTTATAAAAATTTTCTACAGAAAATTTTTCATTTTTATAAAAATTTTCTATAGAAAATTTTTCGTTTTTATAAAAATTTTCTATAGAAAATTTTTCGTTTTTATAAAAATTTTCTTTAGAAAATTTTTCGTTTTTATAAAAATTTTCTATAGAAAATTTTTCGTTTTTATAAAAATTTTCTATAGAAAATTTTTCGTTTTTATAAAAATTTTCTATAGAAAATTTTTCGCTTTTATAAAAATTTTCTATAGAAAATTTTTCGTTTTTATAAAAATTTTCTATAGAAAATTTTTCGTTTTTATAAAAATTTTCTAAAGAAAATTTTTCATTTTTATAAAAATTTTCTATAGAAAATTTTTCGTTTTTATAAAAATTTTCTATAGAAAATTTTTCGTTTTTAAAAAAATTTTCTATAGAAAATTTTTCGTTTTTATAAAAATTTTCTATAGAAAATTTTTCGTTTTTATAAAAATTTTCTATAGAAAATTTTTCGTTTTTATAAAAATTTTCAATAGAAAATTTTTCGTTTTTATAAAAATTTTCTATAGAAAATTTTTCGTTTTTATAAAAGTTTTCTATAGAAAATTTTTCGTTTTTATAAAAATTTTCACTAGAAAATTTTTCGTTTTTATAAAAATTTTCTATAGAAAATTTTTTGTTTTTATAAAAATTTTCTCAAGAAAATTTTTCGTTTTTATAAAAATTTTCTCAAGAAAATTTCTCGTTTTTATAAAAATTTTCTCAAAAAAATTTCTCGTTTTTAATAAAATTTTGTAAAGAAAATTTTTCATTAAAAAAAAAAATCTTAACAAAATTGTTTGCTTTATAAAGATTTTCTAAAGAAAATTTTTATAAAAACGAAAAATTTTCTATAGAAAATTTTGTATAAAAACAAAAAATTTTCTATAGAAAATTTTGTATAAAAACGAAAAATTTTCTATAGAAAATTTTGTATAAAAACGAACAATTTTCTATAGAAAATTTTGTATAAAAACGAAAAATTTTCTATAGAAAGTTTTTATAAAAACGAAAAATTTTCTATAGAAAGTTTTTATAAAAACGAAAAATTTTCTATAGAAAATTTTGAATAAAAACAAAAAATTTTCTATAAAAAATGTTTATAAAAACGAAAAATTTTCTTTAGAAAATTTTTATAAAAACGAAAAATTTTCTTTAGAAAATTTTTATAAAAACGAAAAATTTTCTTTAGAAAATTTTTATAAAAACGAAAAATTTTCTATAGAAAATTTTGTATAAAAACGAAAAATTTCTTTAGAAAATTTTTATAAAAACGAAAAATTTTTATAACAATAAGAAATTTTGTATAGAAAAATTTTTCAATAACTAAAAATTTTGTATAAAAAAATTAAAAAAAAAATTCTTTATAAAATGACAATTTCTTTTTATAGAAAATATTTCGTTATTATGTTTTTTTCGAGAAAATTTTCCCTAATTTTTTAATTTTTCTGTAGAAAATTTGTTATTATTAAAAAGTTTTCTTTGTAAAATTTTTGGTTAAGAAATAGATTTGTATAGAAATTTAGTTTTTGTATAAGGTCCTTTGATGTGTCCTTAGATTTATTAATGTCATACTGTAACTAACTTTAAAATTTATGAAAAATATTATGCGTTTTATGTTTTAGAAACAATTTCACCAAAAATTCTATTAAATTTTCCCAAGAGAAAAAGTTTTAAATTCTAGAAAAAAAAACTCTTCTATTAAACTCTTTATTAACCCCTGAATAGCAAATGGTAAAATAGTTACCGTTTATCTATTCTAAAGAATGGCAGCCAAGAAACGTCATAATTTTTTAATTAGTCATGGTACAATAGTCATTATTACTCTAATAATTTACTACTTTTATAGTAAATAGTAACATATTTTTACCAAAAAAATTTTGAAATTTAAACCCTTAAAAAAAGTTTGGGTTAAAATTTTTTTTAACTAAATTTAATTGAAAGTAGAAAAAATTGGGTTTCCTAAAGAGTAACGGTAAAAAAAAACTTGTGCCCAACACACTTTTGCTTTCGTTAAATAAATTTTTTTTCCTAAAAAGGATAATAACTAATCCTGCCTTTAATTTTGAAAATGAACAAAATTTTGTTTGGTTTAATCATATTTTTTTTTTGACACAATTCAAACACATGTCGTTTTTTTTTTGCTCCCGTCTTTAAATTTTACTCTAATCATCTTCTGTATTTCTATCAATTTCTTATTATTTTATTCCTCTTAATATTTTTCTTATGATTAACACTTCTAGTTTCTTATCTTAAGGCCCAGAAACATCTGAGTGACTTGTGTTGATGAAGTAGTTGTTGTTTGATGGAAGTTGGTCTTGTGCCTTGAAATTTCTATTTTTTTATCTTTAACAGCTGATATCACTTGGAACGCCCCAATTTTTGTTGGGTATTTTTTTGAAACTGTTTCATTTTGATCACTTGTGTTGGCTGAGGTCTGAGGTGCTAGAGGAAGAAAGTGAAATTGAACACATGCTGATCGTTATAATTTTTTGATTTTTTTTAAGCGATATTTTTTATTTTTTCGGTTTAATAAAGTCATATTTTAAGGCAGGTTTATGGGTTTTTTGCTTAATGAAAATCGCTCATAAAATTTAATAGTTCTAAGGAAATTTAGTAGTTTAAAATGTTGTTTTAGAACTTGAGTTAAGTCAATTAGTAAGAAACTGAATAATATTAAGAGAGAAGGTATAAATGGGTTAATTTGTTTGATGGGACCATTTTTAACAAATATCAAATTTGAAAAAAGTTCGATAAAGAAATATTATATTTTAATCATTATAACTAATATCAAGGAGTCTAATCATATGATGACTAAAATACCACCAAACGATGAATAGGTTATGAGCAAGAGTTGGCAGCAAATAGCACCAGAAGCCGACGATTTTTTAATTTTCGTAAATACCACGATCATTAATAAAACTCGTGAAAATTAGTATTAAAATCATTCAGTTGGAATTTGGATGCTAACAGATAAAATAGTCAAGACACAAATCAAAATCCAATTTATAGCCACAAAATATATGGCTCGAGAGAAAAAAGTAATATAATCTCGAACATTGTTGCCACGTCACTTTTATTTTTGTAAACATTGGAAATATTTTTGTAAATATTGTGAATAATTTTCATATTAGTTACAAACTTCTAATATTAAACAATTTTAGATTTTTATATTTCTTTAGATATTTTCGATCCAAAATTTTTTTTTATAGAAACATTTTTTAATAAAAATGTTCGATAAAAATTATATTTTAGAGAAAATTTTTCGATAAAACTATTTTTCTGTAAAAATTTTCGATTAAAATATTTTTATATCAAAAAATTTTCTTCTTTAGAAAAATTTGTATAAAAAAGTTTTTGATGAACAAATTTTCTATCGAAAAATTTTTGATAAAAAAATTTTCTATAGAAAAATTTTTGATAAAAAAATTTTTTATAGAAAAATTTATGATATGAAAATTTTTTATAGAAAAAATTGATAAAACAAAATTTCTATAGGAAAATTTTGATAAAAAAAAAAATTTCTATAGAAAAATTGTTTTTATCAAAATTTTTTTTATAGTATATTTATTTATCAAAAATTTTCCTATACAAAATTTTTTCTATAGAAAATTTTAATATACAAAAATTTTTTCTATAGAAAATTTTCTTATCATAAAAAAATTTTCTATAGAAAAATTTTTGATAAACAATTTTTCTATAGAAAAATTTTTGATGAAAAAATTTTTTAATAAAAAAATTTTATTTTTTTTGATAAAAAAATTTTCTATAGAAAAATTTTTGATAAAAAAATTTTCTACAAAAAAATTTTTGATAAGAAAATTTTCTATCGGAAAATTTTTGATAAAAAAAATGTTCTATAGAAAAATTTTTGATAAAAATATGTCTATGGAAACATTTTTGATAAAAAAATTTTCTATAGTTTTTGATAAAAAAATTTTCTATAGAAAAATTTTTGATAAAAATTTTCTATAGAAAATTTTTGATAAATATTTTCTATAGAAAAATTTTTGATAAAAAAAATGTTCTATTAAAAAATTTTTGATATGTATGTATGTATGTATTTTTTCATAAAAAAATTTTCTATAAAAAAATTTTTAGATAAAAAAATTTTCTATAGAAAAATTTTTGACAAAAAAATTTTCTATAGAAAAATTTTTGATAAAGAAATTTTCTATAGAAAAATTTTTGATAAAAAAATTTTCTATAGAAAAATTTTTGATAAAAAATTTTTCTATAGAAAAATTTTTGATAAAAAAATTTTCTATAGAAAAATTTTTAATAAAAAAATTTTCTATAAAAAAATGTTCTATACAAAAATTTTTGATAAAAAAATTTTCTATACAAAAATTTTTGATAAAAAAATTTTCGATAGAAAAATTTTTGATACAAAATTTCTATAGGAAAATTTTTGATACAAAAATTTCTATAGGAAAATTTTTGACAACAAAATTTTCTAAAAAATGTTTGACAAAAACATTTTCTATAGAAACAAAAATTTTTGACAAAAAATTTTCTATAGAAAAATTTTTGATCACAAAATTTTCTATAAAAAAATTTTGATAACAAAATTTTCAATAGAAAAAAATTTTTGATAGTAAAATTTTCTTTAGGAAAATTTTTGATAAAAAAAATGTTCTATTCAAAAATTTTTGATAAAAAATTTTCTATAGAAAAATTTTTGATAAAAATTTTCTATAGAAAAATTTTTGATTAATATTTTCTATAGAAAAATTTTTGATAAAAAAATGTTCTATACAAAAATTTTTGATAAAAAAATTTTCTATACAAAAATTTTTGATAAAAAAATTTTCTATAGAAAAATTTTTGATACAAAAATTTCTATAGGAAAATTTTTGACAACAAAATTTTCTAAAAAATGTTTGACAAAAAAATTTTCTATAGAAACAAAAATTTTTGACAAAAAAATTTCCATAGAAAAATTTTTGATCACAAAATTTTCTATAAAAAAATTTTGATAACAAAATTTTCAATAGAAAAAAATTTTTGATAGCAAAATTTTCTTTAGGAAAATTTTTGATAAAAAAATTTTCTTAAAAAGGTTTATCAAAATTTGGGACATCAAACATTTAATTAAAAAGTTTTACTGTAGTGTATTGCACTAAGAATCCCAATTTATTACAATAATTTATTATTGTAATAAATAGTTTTTTGATAAAACCAAAAATTTTCTATACAAAAGTTTTTGATAAAAAAATTTTCTATAGAAAAATTTTTGATAAAAATTTTCTATAGAAAAATTTTTGATTAATATTTTCTATAGAAAAATTTTTGATAAAAAAATGTTCTATACAAAAATTTTTGATAAAAAAATTTTCTATACAAAAATTTTTGATAAAAAAATTTTCTATAGAAAAATTTTTGATACAAAAATTTCTATAGGAAAGTTTTTGACAACAAAATTTTCTAAAAAATGTTTGACAAAAAAATTTTCTATAGAAACAAAAATTTTTGACAAAAAATTTTCTATAGAAAAATTTTTGATCACAAAATTTTCTATAAAAAAATTTTGATAACAAAATTTTCAATAGAAAAAAATTTTTGATAGTAAAATTTTCTTTAGGAAAATTTTTGATAAAAAAATTTTCTATACAAAAGTTTTTGATAAAAAAATTTTCTATAGAAAAATTTTTGATAAAAATTTTCTATAGAAAAATGTTTGATTAATATTTTCTATAGAAAAATTTTTGATAAAAAAATGTTCTATACAAAAATTTTTGATAAAAAAATTTTCTATAGAAAAATTTTTGATACAAAAATTTCTATAAGAAAATTTTTGACAACAAAATTTTCTAAAAAATGTTTGACAAAAAAATTTTCTATAGAAACAAAAATTTTTGACAAAAAATTTTCTATAGAAAAATTTTTGATCACAAAATTTTCTATAAAAAAATTTTGATAACAAAATTTTCAATAGAAAAAAATTTTTGATAGTAAAATTTTCTTTAGGAAAATTTTTGATAAAAAAATTTTCTATACAAAAGTTTTTGATAAAAAAATTTTCTATAGAAAAATTTTTGATAAAACAATTTTCAATAGAAAAATTTTTGATAAAAAATTTTTTTTTTTTCTATAAAAAATTTTTAATAGAAAATTTTTGATAAAAAAAATCTATAGAAAAATTTTCAATAAAAAAATTTTCTACAGAAAAATTTTTGATAAAAAAATTTTTAATAGAAAAGTTTTTAATAAAAAAAAATCTACAGAAAAATTTTCGGAAAAAAAATTTTCTACAGAAAAGTTTTTGATAAAAAAATTTCTATAGAAAAATTTTTGATAAAAAAATATTCTATAGAAAAATTTTTGATAAAAAAATTTTCTATAGAAAAATTTTTGATAAGAAAATTTTCTACAGAAAAAATTTTGAAAAAAATGACTATTGAAAAATTTTTTAGAGTTGGAAATCAAAAATAACACACATGATCTCTGACAATCACATTGTGATCTCAAAAAATCTCAGACGATCACACATAAACACCAAATGAATAATATTACAATTTTATAACAAAATAAACACAAACAAACAACATTAAATTCTTTTGTTTCTACGACCAATGTTTGCTCACAATTTGGTTTGATGGCGGTAATGAGTGTCCTTTACTCCTTTTGTAAGAAAATCGCGCGCGCACGCTTTTCAAAGACAATTAGCGAGCGGTTGTGATCGTTCAAACAAAACGTGCGGTTGAAAATAAAAGAAACCATATCGTTGATAATTAGTAAAGTTAAATATTTAATAAAGAGAAATACAAATGAAAAATAAATATTTGAATGTCTTTGAGTTAACAAAAAGAGTAAATAAAGGAAAAAACGAAAGGATTTCACAAAAGGATGTGATTTATGCGGTTGTGGTTGTTAGAAGAAATATTCATTCATTACGAATTAATGAGCGATGAGGATGGAAGTGGAAAGATGTGAAATATATATTTTTTTAATATTTATTTATAATTTTAATATTTATTCAACAAGATCTAAAAGATTATGAAAGAAATCTTTTAGATCAAAATTTTGAAATAAAAACCCACATTATGTATTTGAAAGTAAAAAGGATGTTTGTTATTTAAATGTGAGTTTATTCTAAATTTTATTTATTTTTTGCATGTAAATTATTTTATAAGATTTCAAAAACCACATAAAGAAATGGGTCTTTCCTTTCAATCTATGATCACTCATTTAGTAGAACAAATGCCTCAAATATTACAAAAAATATCACATCTTTGGAAACCAACATCATTATCTTTCCAACAACAACAATTGATCATCATCTCTATATAAGAAACTGATAAGAAACTTTCTTTGAAATTTATTTAGGATTTAAGGTTTTTACATTCTGATCGTTTGGGTTTTTATAAATATCAAATAGACAAATTTTCCCTTTTCTTCTTGTACTTAAACTCCCATTAACAAAATTTTTAGTTATTCATTATTTAAATTTTGATAAGCTCTCGCTTTTCTTTCATGAGATCGGTGCGGGGTTGTTTCTCCTGTTTGTTGGCGGTCTCCTTTTCTTTCATTGAAACCCACAAAATTTGTTTGTCAATATTAATTCCTTTATGTTCACGTTTCTTTGATTATTTTCTAACAGGTTTAGTTTTAGAGATAAACTCATTTCTTTTCCTTCAATTGTTTTCTTTGTTCGTGTGTCAATTTGTTGTTGATTAAGGTGTTGCATTGAGAGAAAATTTGAATTTCCCGGAAATATCCCAACATTTGTCTGTTTTATTGGTGTGGGGTTTGATTTTGTTGACTATTTCCTGGAAACACCAGTGATAGTGTTATATATATTTGCATAAATGTTTAATGAAAGACCTTTCTTTAAATCGTATGAATTTTAGACCACAAGTGACAATTAAGAATTCGAGGAAAATAATTAATTCAATAAAATAGGAGAAGAAGAATAAAATTGATAAACATTTAATTCACAATCTTAAAAATTTCTGTGACCTAGACAAATATAATATATTATATATCGAGACATTACCGCCAAATTGATGTAACCAACATCATAATAATTTTTTCTTTTTTATATCGACGTCGATAGATTTAGATCATTTGTCTCATCTTCGTAACGATTTTATAACAAAAACAATTTTAATTAAAATGCAAACTGATTTTATTTAGAAAAAAAAAACCTTCAGCTAAATAATTCGGATTTTGTTGCTTACATCTTTCCTGCGGTTATGGCTCGATATGTTGAGGGCAATCGTTGACCTAGCGATTCAGGTTTGCAAATAAGATACGTATTTTACACTTTAACTCCACTTCGATCTTACTAATACTAATGCTCCATATCCAATAGTTCTTATCCTGCTTAATTTTTCCATACTAATCCCAATATCATGTTATAAATCTGTTCAAAGTTTAAAGACTTTAACTTTTTTAGTTAAGAAGGGATACAGAATTCACCCACTCGGAATCTGTTGTTTTTAACGATACTCGATAAGAATAAAAAAACAACTCTAAATTCAATGACACTACCTATTATCTCTATCTGCACTACCTATAGCTCTTTCCGCAGTCAGTTAAAGAACATGTTATAGCCCAAGTCTTACCACCAGTTACAGTTTTGGTCAAAGCAGTAACCATAAACTATGATCATATTCTATTTAAATTATGACAAGATTATGATTATGAAAATAAAAAAAATAAGGCTTATCATATTTTGATCAAGGTCCAATCATCATCAATCATCATGATCTGTTTGAAGTTTTATAATAATCTAGTCATAATATTATCATACCTCTAGTCATTGCTTAAGCCATGGTTATAATCTTAGCGCCATTTTTTCATAATAATAAAATTATAACAAGATAGTTAAAGATAGCTCACGCTATGGTCATAGTCTAACCATATTCTGATTGTGGTTTAATCATAGTCTACTAAAATTTCATCCTAGCTTTATTTATTGCTAGAATATTCAAAGTTTTCTTTAAAAATAAGAAATTTTTGAAAACATTTTTTGAAAAACTTTCTTTAAAAACAAGAAATCTTTGAAAAATTTCCTAAAAAATAAGAAATTTTTGAAAAATTTCCTAAAAAAATAAGAAATTTTTGAAAAATTTCCTAAAAAATAAGAAATTTTTGAAAAATTTCCTAAAAAATAAGAAATTTTTGAAAAATTTCCTAAAAAATAAGAAATTTTTGAAAATTTTGCTATAAAAATAAGAAAATTTTGACAAAATTTCCTATAAAAATAAGAAATTTTTGAAAAATTTCCTAAAAAATAAGAAATTTTTGAAAAATTTCCTAAAAAATAAGAAATTTTTGAAAATTTTGCTATAAAAATAAGAAAATTTTGACAAAATTTCCTATAAAAATAAGAAATTTTTGAAAAATTTCCTAAAAAATAAGAAATTTTTGAAAAATTTCCTAAAAAATAAGAAATTTTTGAAAAATTTCCTATAAAAATAAGAATTTTTTGAAAAATTTCATAAAAAGTAAAAAATATCTACCGAATTTGGTTTAATTCGGTCGATTATTTCGGGTAACTCCCATAAAAATATAAAATTAAGCTGAATTGAGTTTTGTGAACATTATGGAGGATACCTCTAGGCTGCAAAAAATTCCCGGAAACCGGAAACCTTTTATATGGAAGATACCCTAGAACATTGTTTTTATGGCAAAAAATACATATGTGGCAAATTTTATTGATTTATCTCATAATTTAAGACAATTTCAATTCCCAAACAAAAAATTGAAATATCTTCCTTATCTGAGCATAACATAGAAAAATATAGAAAAATGAATACCACCATTGAAATCAGTATCCGAATTATTTTTGATTAACAAGTCTCGTCTTTGTTACTAAAAACGGTTCCTAATTCGAATTATTAATCATTAGCTTCATAAATGTTCGTTAAAAGTCCGAACATAGATCGAACAATTCCGATAATAGAATGATAATATTATAGTACTAGACTCTTCTTTCTCACATTTTTATTATCATTTCTGATCATTTGAATTGTAAAATGTGTGTATATTGCGGTTATATTTTTTTAACTTCAGAAGATACAAAAAAAGTAAAGAAGAAAAAATTGTCCCAAAAACTTTTTTACTTCAATGATCTTCAATACATTTTAGTAAATTTTAATATATTTAAGTGATCTTTAGCACAAAAATAGAAATACATATAATTATTTAAAAATAGAAACCAAAAAAAGAATCCCTCTAGGTTCATCTCTATTTCATCTTGGTAATATAAAAGAAAAATGTTCAATAATTTATAAAAAAAGAAAATAAACAATCAAGCGATCGAGCTAATCTAAAATTAACACGAAACTTAAGCATCATCTCCTCCCTTTAGAAAAACTCCAAACAACCCCACATTTATTGTAATAGAGTCAATAAATAAACATTTCAAACTCTCGATCTAAGTGACTGACTGACACACGTCAAAATCATTTATAAAGATCAAATTAAAGCCATATGTTAGCAAATGTTGGATAAAAAATTAACTTTAGAATAAGAATACTAGATATACAATTCGGCTAAACTTACATGCAGAGGGATTAACGCCCAGCTAATTTTTGGGGCGGCTATAAATAAATTGGAAATTAAAAACTTTTAAAGATCACTGATCTGGATCTTAAAAAAATATTGAAAAAATCTATAAAAAAAAAGACATCTTGCAAAATTATTGTGTACAAAAATGTTTCATTTAAAGCAGTCTTCTCTAAGAGCTCGCACGCGGGCTCATTTACTCTCACAAATATTGCAGAAAGAGTGCAAAACTACACACAATCATAATATGTATAGTATTGTAGTGTGAGTTTGGAGAACACTGATTTAATGTGAATAAAGATCACTGATCACTCATAGTTTTAAAGAGAAAAAGTGACAAAGAGTTTAGGTTACTGAGAGAAAGGCTTTATTAATAAGCTTGAAGTTTTTAAATGAAGCTTGAAAGAAGATTTGAGAGGTTTTCTATATCATATTAAAGATCCTTAAAAAAGTAACCAAGATTGATTAGAATTTTCTTAATATTTCTTCTTTACTCAAGATCACATTTCTTATATCAAGATCACATAAACTTCTTTGTTCCCATCAATCAATACCTAATTTGGGGTTAAATGATGGATAAACAAGACGCCATAAAAAGGGGAATTATAACCTATTAAGATGTTTATTTAATAAGAAACATAACCACATAAAGACTATTAAAACGTAAAATAAACAAATAAATTAAGGGTTAAAAAAACACAAGATCACGATCATATAAATTGTCTAAAAGATCAGCAGAGATCATTTCAAAAGATTAGTAAATGTTTAAACAAATAGTAGCTAAATATACGTCTTAAATTTTTTATAAACCCTTAAAAAACACAAAAAGATTATAGAGTTGATAAGAGCTAAGGAAAGCGCACACGATCATCTTAAGATCAGGCAATAAAAAACATAAAAAAGAAAAGAAAGGGGGAACACCACTTTTTTTTCTACTTATAGCGAAGAAGGGTCGTTGAAAGGGTCATATTAAAGATTAAATAATAAAAAACGTACAAAAAGTGAGACAGACAACGATCGAGAAAAAGAGGTGTTGAAGTCTGTTGCCCTTTGAGGCAACACTTTAAGATCATATAGTTTGTTTTTTTCTAAAAGAGGTGTTGCTTCCTATTAAGATGATGTCTTTCCTTCTGTTGGAGTTTCTTTTTTTTTTCATTCTTTACCCTTCCCTTACTCAAATTCCTAAACGATCTTGTTATTAATTCCTAATGTGTGTGTTTGTTTCTCTTTCAAAATTTATTTGTTCAGCATTTTAAGTACAATGTTCAACATGATCATTACAAACTGTCGTTTTGGGGGGAATTAGATACTCAAAATATTTAAAATTCCTTAAGAATACCGAAGACATTTTAATGGCTTGTTTGATGATCATTTTAAGGTGTTTAATTTGGATGGGGTTAATTAACATGATCATCCAATGTTTGTATATTTTCCCAAATTTAAGGTATTTATAAATGTCACTCACGTATCAAATGAATCATTAATTTCCACTCTCACATTCTTGGCAGGCACTTGTCTGATGTTAGAAAAATTTTTGAAAATTTTATCAATTGATTTACTAGTGCATTTTGGTATTAAATAGTTATAAAAAATGCACATAAAATTGATTTACAATTTATTTTGGGAGATATGAGGGGAATATTAATAAGCCTTTGGCTTAAGATTGCGGTAGGTAAAGCCTTAAAAATATTCTTTATGGGTTCATGGATGAGGTGTAAAAATGGAAATATTTGAAATGACCACATACTTGGAGAGGAGGGTTTGGAATAGGTGTTTTGAAAGCATAATTAGAAGAGTTTACAAGTGGCATTTATTTAAATTTCTTCTATTAAACAATTTTTTAAAAATTTCCTATAAAAATAAGAAATTTTTAAAAGAATTTCCTACTCAAATAAGAAATTCTTGAAAAATTTACTATAAAAATAGGTAATTTTTGAAAAAAAATCATATAAAAAGAGGCAATTTTTGAAACATTTCTTATAAAAAAAAGGCAATTTTTTAAAATTTTCCTCAAAAAATTAAAAAAAATTTGAAAAATTTCCTATAAAAATAAGAAATTTTTGAAAGCTTTCCTATAAAAAATAAGACATTTTTGAAAAATGTCCTATAAAATAATAAATTTTTAAAAAATCTTCTATAAAAATTTTTGAAAAATTTCCTATAAACATAGGAAATTTTCAAAAAATTTCCAATAAAAATAAGAAATTTTTGAAAAATTTCCTATAAAAATAGAAAATTTTTGAAAAATTTCCTATAAAAATAGGAAATTTTTGAAAAATTTCCTATAAAAATAGGAAATTTTTGAAAAATTTCCTATAAAAATAGGAAATTTTTGAAAAATTTCCTATAAAAATAGGAAATTTTTGAAAAATTTCCTATAAAAATAGGAAATTTTTGAAAAATTTCCTATAAAAATAGGAAATTTTTGAAAAATTTCCTATAAAAATAGGAAATTTTTGAAAAATTTCCTATAAAAATAGGAAATTTTTGAAAAATTTCCTATAAAAATAGGAAATTTTTGAAAAATTTCCTATAAAAATAGGAAATTTTTGAAAAATTTCCTATAAAAATAGGAAATTTTTGAAAAATTTCCTATAAAAATAGGAAATTTTTGAAAAATTTCCTATAAAAATAGGAAATTTTTGAAAAATTTCCTATAAAAATAGGAAATTTTTGAAAATTTTCCTATAAAAATTGGAAATTTCTGAAAAATTTCCTATAAAAATGGGAAATTTTTGAAAAATTTCCTATACAAATAGGAAATTTTTGAAAAATTTCCTATAAAAATAGGAAATTTTTGAAAAATTTCCTATAAAAATAGGAAATTTTTGAAAAATTTCCTATAAAAATGGGAAATTTTTGAAAATTTTCCTATAAAAATAGAAAATTTTTGAAAAATTTCCTATAAAAATAGGAAATTTTTGAAAAATTTCCTATAAAAATAGGAAATTTTTGAAAAATTTCCTATAAAAATAGGAAATTTTTGAAAAATTTCCTATAAAAATAGGAAATTTTTGAAAAATTTCCTATAAAAATAGGAAATTTTTGAAAAATTTCCTATAAAAATAGGAAATTTTTGAAAAATTTCCTATAAAAATAGGAAATTTTTGAAAAATTTCCTATAAAAATAGGAAATTTTTGAAAAATTTCCTATAAAAATAGGAAATTTTTGAAAAATTTCCTATAAAAATAGGAAATTTTTGAAAAATTTCCTATAAAAATAGGAAATTTTTGAAAAATTTCCTATAAAAATAGGAAATTTTTGAAAAATTTCCTATAAAAATAGGAAATTTTTGAAAAATTTCCTATAAAAATAGGAAATTTTTGAAAAATTTCCTATAAAGATAGGAAATTTTTGAAAAATTTCCTATAAAGATAGGAAATTTTTGAAAAATTTCCTATAAAGATAGGAAATTTTTGAAAAATTTCCTATAAAGATAGGAAATTTTTGAAAAATTTCCTATAAAAATAGGAAATTTTTGAAAAATTTCCTATAAAAATAGGAAATTTTTGAAAAATTTCCTATAAAAATAGGAAATTTTTGAAAAATTTCCTATAAAAATAGGAAATTTTTGAAAAATTTCCTATAAAAATAGGAAATTTTTGAAAAATTTCCTATAAAATAGGAAATTTTTGAAAAATTTCCTATAAAAATAGGAAATTTTTTAAAAATTTTCTATAAAAATAGGAAATTTTTGTAAAATTTCCTGTAAAAATAGGAAATTTTTGAAAAATTTCCTGTAAAAATAGGAAATTTTTAAAAAATTTCCTATAAAATAGGAAATTTTTAAAAAATTTCCTATAAAATAGGAAATTTTTAAAAAATTTCCTATAAAATAGGAAATTTTTGAAAAATTTTCTATAAATATAAGAAATTTTGAAAAATGTCCGACTTAACTTTTCTCACGCTTTGTAAATATTCGGTGTTAATGGCTTTTAATTATGCTTAAAATATTAACAAGTTAATACTTATTTATTTATATTTAAATACTGTATGGGAGAACGTCGTTGATCATTAACAAAATACAATATTTCCCAAAAACATTAGTAATGGCCATTTAACAAAGATCTGTACTGCGATCACTTCACTATGATCTCTTCACTACAATCAAATTGATATTGATCTGACATACTCATAACAGAGAAACACGATCTTAAATGGTTGTCAATGAGAAAAACATAATAGTTGAATTAACACCCTCACTTTTAGTTAAACTTTTTTAAGATGGTTTGTAAAAAGAAAGTAATATTTCATATTATACGTACTCATAAAATCAAGCAATTGATGAGAATGTGATATGTAATTTTTGTATGAATGGAAATACATCCATATAGAAATATCTCTAATAATAATCAAATGATATAAAATCATAAACCTTTTTTGGGCTTTTTATTTCAACCAGGAAACACAAAAATCAACAATCCTATTTATTTTATATCCTTTATTTATTTATTTTATCATAGTTTCGTTTTGATTTGCTATTCTTTCATCAGTTGTCTTCAATAAGGATTTGTCTAGTTTTATTTGCTATTACTGAAGATGATTGACAACACCCTCGTAATATTAAGAAATAAGTGATATTAATAAATAGGAATTCTTTTGCAGGACATTCATTTAATGTTATGGGATTTTCAAAAACTGTTTCAGGTTAATTTAAAAATAACTACTTTGTTGAAAAAATAAAAGATCTACTTTTCTTTAGAAAAATATTCCTCTCCTTAACACAGCCCGAGCATATTATCAAACTTTTATTGAAAATTAAAAAAAAATATTTTTATTTTTAAAAATTTGTTCTTATTTTAGTAAATTTTTTCAAAAATTTCCTATTTTTCAAAATTTTTTTATTTTTATAAAAAAATTTTTAAATTTTCCTATTTTTATAGGAAGTTTTTTAAAAATTTCTTATTTTTATAGAAAATTTTTCAAAAATTTCTTTTTTTATAGGAAATTTTTCAAAAATTTCTTATTTTCATAGGAAATTTTTAAAAAATTTCTTATTTTTATAGGAAATTTTTCAAAAATGTATTTTTTTTTTTATAGGAAATTTTTCAAAAATTTCTTATTTTTATAGGAAATTTTTCAAAATTTTTTTAATTTTATAGAAATTTTTTTAAAAATTTCTTATTTTTAAAGGAAATTTTTCAAAAATTTCTTATTTTGAAAGGAAATTTTTCAAAAATTTCTTATTTTTATAGGAAATTTTTCCAAATTTTCTCGTTTTTATAGGAAATTTTTTGTAGGAAAATTTTCAAAAATTTCTTATTTTTATACGAAATTTTATAAAAATTTCATACTTTTATAGGAAATTTTTCAAAAATGTCTTATATTTATAGGAAATTTTTCAAAAATTTCTTATTTTTATAGGAAATTTTTCAAAAATTTCTTATTTTTATAGGAAATTTTTCAAAAATTTCTTATTTTTATAGGAAATTTTTCAAAAATTTCTTATTTTTATAGGAAATTTTTCAAAAATTTCTTAATTTTATAGAAAATTTTTCAAAAATTTCCTATTTTTATAGGAAATTTTTCAAAAATTTCTTATTTTTATAGGAAATTTTTCAAAAATTTCTTATTTTTATAGGAAATTTTTCAAAAATTTCTTATTTTTATAGAAAATTTTTCAAAAATTTCTTATTTTTATAGGAAATTTTTCAAAAATTTCTTATTTTTATAGGAAATTTTTCAAAAATTTCTTATTTTTATAGGAAATTTTTCAAAAATTTCTTATTTTTATAGGAAATTTTTCAAAAATTTCTTATTTTTATAGGAAATTTTTCAAAAATTTCTTATTTTTATAGGAAATTTTTTAAAAATTTCCTATTTTTATAGGAAATTTTTCAAAAATTTCTTATTTTTATAAAAAATTTTTCAAAAATTTTTTATTTTTATAAAAAATTTTTCAAAATTTTTTTATTTTGATAGGAAATTTGTCAAAAATTTCTTGCTGTAATAAGCAATTATTCAAAAATTTCATTCTTTTATAGGAAATTTTTCAAAATTTGTTTATTTTTATTAGAAATTTGTCAAATTTTTTGTTATTTTTCTAGGAAATTTCGCAAAAATTTCTTATTTTTATAAGAAATTTTTCGGTCTAAAATTTTTTACACAAAATTTTTCGGTCTAAGTTTTTTTTTATAAAAAAATTTTCTGTCTAGCATTTTTTATAGATAATCTTTTAGTCTTAAATTTTTATAGAAATTTTTTTATTTAAAATTTTGCTTCTCAAAAATGTTTTATTTAAAATTTTTCTGCCTTAAATTTTTTATAGAAAATTTTTCTGTCTTAAATTTTTTATAGAAAATTTTTCTGTCTAAAATTTTTTATTGAAAGTTTTTCTGTCAATATTTTTTTTATAAATCTTTTTTATAAATTTTTCGCTCTAAATAAGAAAAAAAAATTCGTTCTTAAATTTGGATAGAAAATTTTTCGGTCTAAAGTTTTTTATAGAAAATTTATTTATATTTTTTATAGAAAATTTTTCGGTCTAAAATTAATTATAGAACATTTTTCAGTTTAATTTTTTTAATTGGTCTAAAATTTCTTATAGAAAATGTTTTGGTCTAAAATTTCTAAAGGGAAAATTTTCGGTCAAAGTTTTTTTTATAAAAATCATTGTTTTTGTATACAAAATTTTTCGCTCTAAATTTTTTTTATACAAAATTTTTCAGTTTAAAATGTTTTTTACACAAAAAATAAAATAAAATTTTTAAATTTTTTATAAAAAATTTTTCGGTCTAAAATTTTTTATAAAAAATTTTTCTGCATAAAATTTTTTATAAAAAATTTTTCTGCATAAAATTTTTTATAAAAAATTTTTCTGTGTAAAATTTTTATAAAAAATTTTTCTGGGTAAAATTTTTTATAAAAAATTTTTCTGGTTTAGCTTTTTTGAAAAAATTAATCGGTCAAAAATTTTTTATAGAAAAGTTTTCTGTCTAAAATTTTGTTTAATAAATTTTTCGAATTAATTTTTTTTTTTTTATAAATTTTTCAGTCTATTTTTTAATAAAAAACTTTCGATTTAAAATTTTGATAGAAAGATTTGCGGCTTAAAATTTTTTTATAGAAAGTTTTTTTGCCTTAAATTTTTAATAGAGAATTTTTCGGTCTAAATGTTTGTTATAAAAAAAGTTCGATGTAAATTTTTAAGAAAAAAATATTCGGTCTTAAATTTTTTATAAAAGATTTTTCGGTCTAAAATTTTACAGAGTAACTAAAAATTGTACAAGAATCCCAAATTCTTTTATTGAAAATTATTCATTAGATCTTCAAAAACAATAATAAGTCAATATCTAAAAAAATAGATTATCAGATGCGTCCAGAGTTTTGTGTATCCATATGGATACAATATAACGAAATTTATGTATGTATGATGTGGATTTATATGTAGAGATTAGTGATTTTTTGTCCATATCTCAAGTCCAAAGAAGCTATTATTTATGAATACAGTTACCATATTTCCATATTCCGAAGAAATGCAGGTTGACCCCAGTATTGTCGGGAATGATCAGTTTGGCTTGAGCAGATATATTTCACTTTAGTATCTCCAATATCTCGTACAGTTGATCTTATTGTTTAAAGACCCTTAAAAATAATTATAAATACCATTATTTGTATATAATTCTACTCACTTTTTTCGTTATAACTCAAAATATTAAAATCTTAAATTTAAAGTTCCCCCATAACAAATTCTATTCGATAAAACTTACGCCATTTTGAAAATCACACATTCGCTTATATCTTAATAAAAAATCTTTAATATTAAAGAGCTCTTTAATATAACTCTTTCACTCTTAAAAGAATACACACACGCTTCCCATTATCATCAGAGTGAGTACACAAATTATCGATCAAACTCCGCCTTCCCCCATTGAAACAAAACAACAACTACAAACATTTTTAGGCATTCACTTAAAAAAATGACAGCAACTGTCAAAATATAGTGAAAATATAAAGAGGCATAAAAAGAATTTAATGTGTATAGGCCTATCAGCAAAGAGTTAAAAAAAGAGTTGTATACATACGAAAAAATGCCTCTGAAACACAAGCACACACACACACACACATATCTCTGATAAAATAAACACATAAGAGATTAACGCTCCCCTCTTGGTTATTATTATCCTTTCGTGCTATAATGAATAAGTAGAAAACATTACTAAAGGACATACAACAACAAAACAACTGTAATAATCAATAAAAATCACTATAAAAGCAACAACAAGAGCCACTAACATACAAAGGATAAAAGTAAATATACACACACAAACATACATTTTAGTCTACATATAGACATTTTACGTGTGTGTAACTTTAATTATTTTACCCTTTTTATTTGAAACGTCACAGTTACTTTCACTTTCTAAAAGGATTTTTCTGTATTTGGAGAATAACAAAAAAATATTCGTTTAATAAGAAAATATAAAACATACACGGCTCTTTTCCCTTATATCGGAGGATAGAAGAGCATCATGTAAACTCTTTCTTTCATAATAAATCTCTTCCCTTAATCAAATAATACTCTTTGATTACTCTTAAAGCTCAAAGAGTTGCATATGTGATAATTTTGAGTTTTATTTACAAAGAAAAGGGGTAAGATATTCCCCTTTTAAAACTCACTCATTTTTTTCACCCTTCACATATGCAACTCTTTCTCTTTATTAAGTAAAGAGTATTCTGTAGAAAATAAGAGATTGCATATGTGTAAATGTTACGAGTAAAAAATGTGTGTGATATATACGAGATTTTGTGTAAGTAACAAGTGCAAAAGGCGGTGGATAAAGAGGAATACAAACAAAAAAAGCAAACAATAATAACATTAATATTAAATGAGCGCATAAAATAAATCAACAAAAAAAAAAAACAACTCTTTTGGAAGTACAAGTTGAAAAAAGAGAGACTACAAGTGTCAATGGCCGTCTTATAGACACGAATTGTACTAAATAGTTGTTATTGTGATTTTTATCACTGACAACATCATGAATGAGGCATTTTGTTGTTGTTTTAGTTGATGTCGAGCGTGTGTTTTGTTCTTCTTCTTCTTAGAAGCGGTGGTGGGGCTTCGTAGGAGGTTGGTTCGTATTTAATACGACGAGACGCCATTAAAAGGGTTAGACATACAACAAAAAAGAAAAAGGTTGTGTATACAAGTTGATTTGTTGTAAGTATAAATGTGTAGCTGTGATAATTTTGGCATATAAGCGGTTGTTGAGAAAGTACCTTAAATATGCAAAAAGTACTTATTAGCTGAAATAAGTTATTCTTCAATATTTCAATGTAAATCAAAGTATTTGTCATAATAGAACAATGTCTTATTGAAAGGCACAATTGCAACACCTGAATATTGGGACGACTGACTTTTGCTCAAGCTGTAATTTGGATGAGTGCATAAATCACCTTCACTGTACTTGCCCTACTTCCTCGTATAGTAGGGGACTAAAACCGAGCTCATATTTATTTGGAGATATGTGAGATCTGTCTGACGAATGTTTTGGTCGCTTTAAGAACTTTTTTGGTTTCCAGTTCAGAGACAGAAAAAGATCAATTTATGACAAAAACTAAAAACTATGAGTCGATAGATATGAAATGTCAAAAGGTTCGCTTTAGCTGGAAATAAAAATTAAAACCATTTTCACGACCTAAGCGATTAAAGTGTAAAGCCAATTTTTATAAAATGTATCTTATGATTCGTTTTTCGGTAAAACTGATCTAAGTAATGTATTGACCTGGAACTTCTTTGTAGTTGCGGGTTTTATTGAAAGCCGATTTTGTTGTTTTGTCCTCACTTCTACAGATAATATGAATATGACGTGGTCCACCTGACTCTTTTTTAGGTCATTGCAAATCTTAATGTTATTTGTGAGATGTATGTAAACATCAATTACATACATTTCACAAATAATGGTATTGACCAAATGAAAAGCGACCCATTTTATTACTCTTTATGGATTTTTTTTATATCGTCCTCTGTTCCTCCATCCTTGGTAATCATGAATTCTAAAATGTTCTAAGACTGACTACTCATTGCTTCATTCCTAGGAGCAAGTGAAATGTTATCATGCGGTCTTCGACGGCCTTCTAGTTCTCTATGGAAATGCTAGGTACATTCCCCATCATGAATTGGTTCTATGTTCTAGGGCTAAACTCATTTGAGTGTAGTTGTGCATTTATGATTAAAGTGAATGTGGAATGATTAGAAAAATAGCTTTTGGTAGAAAAATAGAATCAAAATAATTGAAATATTCATAACTAACAAGACTTGAAGAATATATTACGGCTCACATCTGGGAAGTTGGATGACTTAATAAATCAAATTATTAAAACTACAGCTTTAACATGCTCCCGATGTAAAATAAGTACAATTTTTTATAGAAAGCTCAAATAATGCGTCTACACAACAACAGATGGTGCCACTGCTTAAAGCTCCTTTCACGACATTTCTTTTTCTTTTCCGTTGAATTTTTTATATAAGAATAACTTAAGGCAAGTTCCTAGAGAGTATCTGGAAGAGACTAGCGCACTCACGCGTTGGGGAAAATATCTTCATCATAAAAGCAATCAAAGAGGAAGAGCTTTTTGAAGACAGAGAATGCAGAAGAAACAAGGAGGAGTAGATAAATTCCTTATATAGGAACCTTTGATGAATGGTTAAAAGGTTTTTGGATTAATTATATATAATATAGTTCCCCGACAACATTCCAATTGGAACAAGGGGTACTTCTCTCAGACAATGAGCTGCATCCGATTCTATTTTTAGACTCATTGAAAGGGCCCTACGTTTTTACGCCGGCTCCGAACGGCGAATGCATTAGTTAGAGAAGTTTTACATAGCCTAATACTCAATAACCAGTGGCTAGCTGAGTTATGAGGTGAACCACCGCTTTTTTGAAAATTTATTTTTTCAAGTGTGTCTGGCCGGGGATTGAACTTGGACCTCTGGTATGCTAGGCGGATGACTAACCTGCTATACCACGGCGGTTCTTTACTTCTTTACTTTACACAAAAAGCTGTGGTGACCAGGATGAAGAGAAGTCCCTAAAGCATATTCTCTACACTATAGAGCCCTATCCAGAAGGGGACTTAAACTGGGTTTATTATTGAGGACCTGGTGTACAATTTTACTTAAGTGTGAGCGGGACAAACATAGTTGCGCCTCGGTCATACATAGTGTGTCGGTGTGAAAGCTCAAAAGCTCATATGCAAAAGTTCACACTTTGTACTGTGGAGCTGGATGGCCCCGCTCTGGATGATCTGACAGACATAGTTACTGAGCTATTTAAAAGTTTTTTAATGGGGGAAGCTTCTGATAAACTTTAACTTAAAGTTAATCCTATATTCCAAATATAGTTAACTTAAAGTGCATCAGAAAATATTCAGACCTCAAACTATGACTCTAGTCCAATGTTGGGCAAAGTCTCTGTGATTCTCTCTTACATTGTATTTTGCCTACCCCTAGGGTTAGCAAAATCAAAAATCAGAGAGACTTTGCCCAAACTTTGCTCTAGTCAGTCAATACAATAGCAATAACAAATTATATGTATAACAACAATATTTCCTATCGCTAGTGATAGGAAAGCAAAAAAAGTGCGCTTCGCTGGACTATAGCCGTATACCCGAATATAGGCGGACTACAACCTTATACTCCTTTAATTCAGTCTAATTTTAGATATACGAATGTTAGTTTTTAAGTGCTCAAGAGTTATCTGCATACACACGGTCGTCTAATGGTGTCAAATCGTATGAACTTGGTGGCCAGCTGATATCGTCACGACGAGAAATTACGCGGCCAGGAAATGTTTCTTGCAATAAAGCCATATTCCCTAGAGTTGTATGGCACCGTCTTGTTGAAACCACATATTCTACAAGACGTATTCTTCAATAGCAGGCAAAAAAAGTCGGTTATCATATAACCACAACGCTCCGAATTCTAGTAATCGACACATTCGGGTCTTCGGCAACACTTTTACTTGCAGCAGAGATATTTTCAGCGGAACGAACGAAACGGTAATGCACAGGCCTTACAATATTTGTAACCGCTCCAGTCTCTTCAAATGTCTTCACAATTTCTTGCGTAGTTGGACAATTATTTAAACCATAATCTCCTCTTAAAGCACGATATGTGGCTGTTGCAGAATCGCTATTTTTGTAGTATGTTTTAATAATTTGTATGCGTTGCGTGATACCTAAGCGTTCCATTTTCGTCAATGTCAGAGTTTTAAATGAAAAGAAAAAAATATTTCAAAAAATTAGTTTGACAGATGTCGAATTCCAGTCCTATACTTTTGAAACCACGAAATTGATAACGCGATACATATGTCTTATACTTATACTATACACTTTTGTTTCGATTTTAGTTAGACTAGAAAGTTATTCTCTGACTACTTAGACTATAGTCGGACTGCAACCTGATATACCATATTTACATTAGTCAGATTATACTTGTTAGAGTTTAATCTGATCAGAAAAGACATTTCAAAAATTATTAGATAACTAAATAACTCGACATTTATAAGAGGGAACCATATTTTTCCATCTAAGAGATCCGATATACTCCTAAGTTCATGTCGGCCTTTATGTTTTGTATTATCTTGGGCAATTAGTTCAACAACGATCTCACGATCTATATAAGATATAACTTAAAGGATCGCAGTACAATTGATTAACTTTACAAGCGTTTTTAGATTAGTAAAATTAATTGGGGTTCATTTACTAACATTGATTGGGGATATATGAATTTCCCAGTAAAACTTTTCATTACCAAATAATGAGTTAAACAGTTAAACTATTGAACGCGAACTACTTACTCATTCGCTGTTTAAGTCATTACATTAACATGGGGATGTCATTGGAGGCAAGTACTTACCAATTGCAGAAAAGTAATGACTTGGGTAAGCAATTTGAAAGCAACAACAACAACAGCAACAACTTTTTTGTTGTTGTTTTATTAAAAACATATATTTTTAAACGAAATATACAATTTTTTTTATGATCCCATGGGGGCACGAACCCAGACCCTCCGACTGCTAGACAGAGACTCTTCCACTGAGCTACTTCATATGTTGAAAACTTAGCAGCTTATAATTAATATAAACAATTTTTATTTTTAGATCCAAAATCATGTGAAAATAACTTTGTTTTCCCCTGCTTTTTTTTTGCTTTGTTGTAATTTTTGGAAAAATATTTTTATACGATTTTTTGTTATTATTTTAAAACTTTTTTAAAATTATTTTAAAACTTAAACAATTTAAATTATCTGTTTTGTATAAGTTTTTACATAAGATTGACTCTTACTTACTTAAATGTTACAACCTCTTCAGGTCAAAGTCCGAGCAAATTTTAGAATTCCATGGATTTCGATCTTGTGAGAATATTCTCCAATTTTATAGGCCA
This sequence comes from Stomorhina lunata, assembly GCA_933228675.1. Taxonomy (NCBI): domain Eukaryota; kingdom Metazoa; phylum Arthropoda; class Insecta; order Diptera; family Rhiniidae; genus Stomorhina; species Stomorhina lunata. Next base: position 111,335,613 of record OW121744.1, on the reverse strand, counting down.
AGCTTTGAAAAATGTTCCTCTACTTGGTCTTTCTATCGGAGTTTCGGACATCCTCCTCTAACATTAGGTAGTGGGACATTTCAATTCTAATTTTATCCTCTTCATTGTATTTTCTTCAAGAGAGGGTTACTAGCCCGTAATCCTAACCCATTTTTATCGATCTTATGGGACAACTCTCGGAACATGTTAACTCACAATATTAATGGGTGTTAAACTAGCTCCCCGGGTGATACCATGAGGAGGTGTGTGTCCACAGTTGAGATGAAGGATGACCCAGATAAGTTGGGCTTACCAAGTTAAGACCAATTAGAATCGTGTTTGTTATTCAACATCACCTACATAATCAAAATTGACTCATGATGGTATTTTTGCATTATCGTGAGCTAGTTTTACAAATTTTTTTACAGAAGATAATATTTAAGTTCTTAAAATTCAAAAATCATTTAAAAAGACTTTTTTAATAAAAAAAAACTAAAAAAAATTGTTGCCCTTGGTGGGATTTGAACCGGGGCTTTTCAGTTTAAATTACCATCTTAATTACAAATAAGTACTTCTGTAATAACTTATTATTTATTCGGATGGTATGTTGTAGTCGTTACAAGGTAACCAGTTATCAGAGTACTTGCCATTACCAAAGTTTTGCTGGGTTGTTTGTGAAAATGTTTGAAGACAATAGCCTACGGTTATCCTTATAAAGATGTAATTTGTGTTTAGTGGAAAGTTTGATGGGCCTATTAAAACAGTTTAAGACCATTGTACATTTTACTATCGAAATCATGTTCGTTGGTTAAAGCTAATGATCTTCTATATGCAAATCGGTAGATATTTAAATAAGTAGTTTGCTAGGTTTCTACATCCGATTTTGGAGATATAGCTGTCAAAAACTCTCCAATAGAACAGTTTGATTTGAAAAGTTCTTTTGCGATTTTAGAAGAGGTTTACTCAACTCATGACCAACTATTAGATCTGACTTAGTTATAGGCAGAGTACCCTATCCCTAAATAAGGTACTAATAGCCTATGAAACGATAATACATTTTATTTTATTCTGAATATATATTTACATACATATATTGTAATTTTGATATTTTTAGTTTGAGTTAACTTATAGGGGAAATTAATAAACGTACTCTGTAATCATATTATCCCTTTGGTAACATCACTGTTCAAAATGTGCTTCCCTGGTTGGAGTAAAAGACATGATGATGTAAAGATTACAGTTTGATTTTTCTTCTTCCAGTCCTCTTTTAATGTCTGTCTGTCTGGCTGGTTGCCGAAACAGTTAAAGCTTTTATTGTTTTTATACATATACGAAGTAAATGTGTAAATATTTAAAAGAGTCTGTCTGTATTTATGCGATTTTTCCGCACGTGTTTAAGTTTGTTGTTTTATTTTCTATATTTTGTTTTTATTAAAACATTTATTCTCTTTGCCTTTCCTCGTTTCCTTCTTTACAACATATCCATTATATCCTTTCGTGTTGGCTTTTGCTAGTCGTTTTCGTCTGTTATGTCTGGTGAGTCGGGAGTGAAAAGTGTTAATATGGAGCACACATGCGTTTAACGGTAATTTTAAATAGGATTTTTTTGTTTTGGCCGCCATGTTGTTTATTTTGTTTTTGCTCTGTTTTATTTTCGGTTGAAGGATTCGATGTAGTTGTTGAAGTTTTCGCAAGTATTAAAAGGATTTTATTGCCACTTTGATGGATTTTTATGTGAGTGACATATTGGGTTATGAAAGAAGAAATACACTAACAGAAATTTTTTGATAAGAAGTTATTTAAGGGCCAAAATATGTCTTTGATTTCTTAAATTGGGTAAAGTACTCTAAAATAGAAAATTAACAAAATTCTTTTAATACCTTAATAATTCCTTTATATCTTGATAAAGTTCGGGAATCTCGAAAAATGTTCCAATATTAATTTTTCAATGTTTTTCGATTTCCATATAAACTTTTACTTTTTCAGTCTTAACATTGAATATCTTTTGTTCACAAAATGTTTTCTAATACGATATGCTTACTATTTGGTTGCTAACACGAAACATTATTTTTCTCAGTGTAAAACTCTGAAATAAATGTTGTTGTTTATGCCCTAATCTTGTACGTTTAACCCCTTACAATTTAATTGCTTATATTACAACTCTAACAAAATTCAAGGACTCTTAAAAAACTTATACAAGAATTAATGTCTCTACTAAACTAAATGCTCATGTATGTTCGTCCTATATCCTTAAACATGTCTAGCAGTTTTCTTTTAGTTATTATAAGTCTTTATATTTTTTTGCAGTGGTAGGGGTATTCAAATAAAGGACATACGGATTACCTTGTAAATAAAACTATTTATTTGAACACTTTTCTATAGCATTTTTGAACACTTTTCGTACCATTTTCTATAGAAAACTGTTCCATTCGAAAACTTTTCTATAGATAACTGTTTACTTCGAACACTTTTCTATAGACAACTGTTCCCTTCGTACAACTTTCTATAGAAAACTGTTCCATTTGAAAACTTTTCTATAGAAAACTGTTCCATTCGAACACTTTTCTATAGAAAACTGTTCCCTTCGAACACTTTTCTATAGAAAACTGTTCCCTTCGAACACTTTTCTATAGAAAACTGTTCCCTTCGAACACTTTTCTATAGAAAACTGTTCCCTTCGAACACTTTTCTATAGAAAACTGTTCCCTTCGAACACTTTTCTATAGAAAACTGTTCCCTTCGAACACTTTTCTATAGAAAACTGTTCCCTTCGAATACTTTTCTATAGAAAACTGTTCCCTTCGAACACTTGTCTGTAGAAAACTGTTCCCTTCGAACACTTTTCTATAGAAAACTGTTCCCTTCGAACACTTTTCTATAGAAAACTGTTTCCTTCGAACACTTTTCTATAGAAAACTGTTCCCTCCGATCACTTTTCTATAGAAAATTGTTCCCTCCGATCCCTTTCCTATAGAAAACTGTTCCCTCCGATCACTTTTCTATAGAAAACTGTTCCCTCCGATCACTTTTCTATAGAAAACTGTTCCCCCCGATCACTTTTCTATAGAAAACTGTTCCCTCCGATCACTTTTCTATAGAAAACTGTTCCCTCCGATCACTTTTCTATTGAAAACTGTTCCCTCCGATTACTTTTCTGTAGAAAACTATTCCCTCCGATCACTTTTCTATAGACAACTGTTCCCTCCGATCACTTTCCTATAGAGAACTGTTCTCTCCGATCACTTTTCTATAGAAAACTGTTCCCTCCGATCACTTTTCTATAGAAAACTGTTCCCTCCGATCACTTTTCTATAGAAAACTGTTTCTTCCTATCACTTTTCTATAAAAAACTGTTCCCTCCGATCACTTTTCTATAGAAAACTGTTCCCTCCGATCACTTTTCTATTGAAAACTGTTCCCTCCGATTACTTTTCTGTAGAAAACTATTCCCTCCGGTCACTTTTCTATAGAGAACTGTTCCCTCCAATCACTTTTCTATAGAAAACTGTTCCCTCCGATCACTTTTCTATAGAAAATTGTTCCCTCTGATCACTTTTCAATGGAAAACTGTTCCCATCGTTTGCTTTTTTTGTAAGCAAACAAATCCTTTTAAGTGTTTTGCCAAGGTCTAGACAATATTTTCTTTAAAACCCTTTTAGCCTGAAAGATTTTCATGCCAACCCAATAATTTTTATTATAAATCATTGCAATTATTACTTATCAAAATAGGATTTAAAAAAAAAACTAACATCAAAATTACACGCTTAAAGGCTAAAAAAAAACCTTTCTTCAAACCAACTTGTTTTCTTTGGCTCTGAGGCGTATAAACCCATTTTTCCTTAAGAACTTCAAAAACTAAACTAAGACAGGATTTAAATTCGTCTCATTTAAGAAAAACAAAGTCAAGGTTACAGAGCAAAAGGATAAAATCTAGATGAGCTAAAAAACCTTAAAATCCTTGCACATTTGTTATGGTTACACTTTAAAATAGTCAAGGAATTTGTTCGTTTTCTTTTCCTGAAACATAAACATATGATCATACAAGTGCATTGACATACCTTTTTCTGATTTCTTGGAAAAATAGAAACTCATAAATTTTTTTCTTAACTCTTTCGTATCCTTTTTTCCTTTGTTTCTAGCAGGACACATACACCGAGTAAATAATCTTTTTCTTTTGTCTAGCAACATCATGAAATTGCTTTCCTTTTTGTTGATCCTTGATTTTTAGTACAAAATTTTACCAAGTCATGCGACTTTGCTTTGAGTTTATCATGGGAATATTTTTTTATTTTTCCGAAAATTTAATCCTTTTTTTCATAGTTAACCCCTAGAAAATTGTCGTATTGGAAGATTTGTTAATTCTTTGTTTTTGATCGTGTTGATTGTTTTTGTGTCATTTGTATTGGATAAGATTTTATCATTTTAGGTAAAGTGAAACCTGTCATAAGGGGTTTTGGGTTAATGGAATGATTGATTGTCCAGCTGAGTTTTTTTAGATGCACCTGATCGAGGCTGTCCTACTAAATTGACGAATTAGCCTCAACAAAAGATATGAGGCTAATTAATTGTTCATCATAAATTCAAAAGTGGTTTAATTATAAAATGTTCGTTGGGAACCATACATCACTTTTCTCTTTTTTTCGATCTCTTTTTAAAAAAAAAACTGTTTCCTTTGAACACTTTTCTATACAAAACTGTACCCTACGAACACTTTTCTTTAGAAAACTCATCCCATCGAACACTTTTCTTTAGAAAACTCATCCCATCGAACACTTTTCTATAGAAAACTGTTCCCATCGAACACTTTTCTATAAAAAACTGTTCCCATCGAACACTTTTCTGTAGAAAACTGTTCCCATCGAACACTTTTCTATAGAAAACTGTTCCCATCGAACACTTTTCTGTAGAAAACTGTTAACATCGAACACTTTTCTATAGAAAACTGTTCCCATCGAACACTTTTCTATAGAAAACTGTTCCCATCGAACACTTTTCTATAGAAAACTGTTCCCATCGAACACTTTTCTATAAAAAACTGTTCCCATCGAACACTTTTCTGTAGAAAACTGTTCCCATCGAACACTTTTCTATAGAAAACTGTTCCCATCGAACACTTTTCTGTAGAAAACTGTTAACATCGAACACTTTTCTATAGAAAACTGTTCCCATCGAACACTTTTCTATAGAAAACTGTTCCCATCGAACACTTTTCTATAGAAAACTGTTCCCATCGAACACTTTTCTATAGAAAACTGTTCCCATCGAACACTTTTCTGTAGAAAACTATTAACATCGAACACTTTTCTATAGAAAACTGTTCCCATCGAACACTTTTCTATAGAAAACTGTTCCCATCGAACACTTTTCTATAGAAAACTGTTCCCATCGAACACTATTCTATAGAAAACTGTTCCCATCGAACACTTTTCTATAGAAAACTGTTCCCATCGAACACTTTTCTATAGAAAACTGTTCCCATCGAACACTTTTCTATAGAAAACTGTTCCCATCGAACACTTTTCTATAGAAAACTGTTCCCATCGAACACTTTTCTATAGAAAACTGTTCCCATCGAACACTTTTCTATAGAAAACTGTTCCCATCGAACACATTTCTATAGAAAACTGTTCCCATCGAACACTTTTTTGTAGAAAACTGTTCCCATCGAACACTTTTCTATAGAAAACTGTTCCCTTCGATCACTTTTCTATAGAAAACTGTTCCCTTCGATCACTTTTTTATAGAAAACTGTTCCATTCGATCACTTTTCTATAGAAAACTGTTCCTTTCGATCACTTTTCCATAGAAAACTGTTCCCTTCGAACACTTTTTCATAGAAAACTGTTCCCTTCGATCACTTTTCTATTGAAAACTGTTTCCTTCGATCACTTTTCTATAGAAAATTGTTCCCTTCGATCACTTTTTTTATAGAAAAATGTTCCCTTCGATCACTTTTCTATTGAAAACTGTTCCCTCCGATAACTTTTCTGTAGAAAACTATTCCCTTCGGTCACTTGGCTTTAAAAAAACTGTTCCCTTTAAGTTCGTTTACATACTTAGCTCTGCCAAATTTTCTTTGTGAAAAATATAAGATTTGATCTAAAAACCCTAAATAAATATGATCTTTTCCCATAATGATAATTTAGATTTCCTTTAACCCAATTAAAAGTGGTCAGTAAAAACAAATACTTTCTGAAAAATTCTCACCATTTCGAAATTAAATATTTGTTTAATTATGACCATTCACTGCCAGAAATACGACTCGTATAAGACTTTGCAAATCCAATTGTAACCTGTATCTGATTACACCTGCAACTTTATTGTCTATTTGCTAAGAGTAAATATTTAAGCGTTTCCACATTTTTGACCCAAAAACCTACAATTCTAAAATAAAATTCTCAAAAGTAAAGGAAATTAAATTGAAAATTTTCACTTTGAAATAGTGAAATTCTAAAATGATATAAAATTTATATTTTCTATATTTCCAGCACTTTCACCTAAATAAAAAGAAAGTAAAATCAAAAGAAATGTAAAATGAAACCTGTTCCTTTTTTAAGGTTGAATTGAAGGAAAACTGGTGTCTTATTTGATGGTGATGATCAGCATCGAACAGGATATGATTTGATCGAAGATAAATAAAAGAATTAAATTTCTTTAAGAAAATTCAACCACAATTTAAGTGAGAGTTTTTGGTTTTGGGAGAAAAGGGAAAAGTGTAAATATGTGAACAATACACCGGACACTACAATCAACGCGATCTCAAATTGCATTAATCCAGGTTTCATTCATAAAAAACGCTCTAAAACATTTCTTACATTTTGAAAGATAACGATCAAAATACAATTAATACTTGTATGCTGACAGGTTGTTTACACTAAACACTGGAAACAGCCTTTAATACAAACGTGGTCGAAGGGAATAGTTTTCTATAGAAAAGTGATCAGTTTTCAATAGAAAAGTGATCGATGGGAACAGTTTTCTATAGAAAAGCGATCGATGGGAACAGTTTTCTATAGAAAAGCGATCGATGGGAACAGTTTTCTATAGAAAAGTGATCGATGGGAACAGTTTCCTATGGAAAAGTAATTGAGGGGATCAGTTTTCTACAGAAAAGTGATCGCTGGGATCAGTTTTCTATAGAAAAGTGATCGATGGGATCAGTTTTCTACAGAAAAGTGATCGCTGGGATAAGTTTTCTATAGAAAGGTGATCGAAGGGAACAGTTTTCTATAGAAAAGTGATCGATGGGAACAGTTTTCTATAGAAAAGTGATCGATGGGAACAGTTTTCTATAGAAAAGCGATCGATGGGAACAGTTTTCTATAGGAAAGCGATCGATGGGAACAGTTTTCTATAGAAAAGTGATCGATGGGAACAGTTTCCTATAGAAAAGTGATTGAGGGGATCAGTTTTCTATAGAAAAGTGATCGCTGGGATCAGTTTTCTACAGAAAAGTGATCGCTGGGATCAGTTTTCTATAGAAAAGTGATCGCTGGGATCAGTTTTTTACAGAAAAGTGATCGCTGGGATAAGTTTTCTATAGAAAGGTGATCGAAGGGAACAGTTTTCTATAGAAAAGTGATCGATGGGAACAGTTTTCTATCGAAAAGTGATCGATGGGAACAGTTTTCTATAGAAAAGTGATCGATGGGAACAGTTTTCTATAGAAAAGTGATCGCTGGGATCAGTTTTCTACAGAAAAGTGATCGCTGGGATAAGTTTTCTATAGAAAGGTGATCGAAGGGAACAGTTTTCTATAGAAAAGTGATCGATGGGAACAGTTTTCTATAGAAAAGTGATCGATGGGAACAGTTTTCTATAGAAAAGCGATCGATGGGAACAGTTTTCTATAGAAAAGTGATCGATGGGAACAGTTTTCTATAGAAAAGTGATCGATGGGAACAGTTTCCTATAGAAAAGTGATCGCTGGGATCAGTTTTCTACAGAAATGTGATCGCTGGGATAAGTTTTCTATAGAAAGGTGATCGAAGGGAACAGTTTTCTATAGAAAAGTGATCGATGTTGGAACAGTTTTCTATAGAAAAGTGATCGATGGGAACAGTTTTCTATAGGAAAGTGATCGAAGGGAACAGTTTTCTATAGAAAAGTGATCGAAGGGAACAGTTTTCTATAGAAAAGTGATCGAAGCGAACAGTTTTCTATAGAAAAGTGATCGAAGCGAACAGTTTTCTATAGAAAAGTGATTGAAGGGAACAGTTTTCTATAGAAAAGTGATCGATGGGCACAGTTTTCTATAGAAAAGTGATCGATGGGCACAGTTTTCTATAGAAAAGTGATCGATGGGTACAGTTTTCTATAGAAAAGTGATCGATGGGAACAGTATTCTATAGAAAAGTGATCGATGGGAACAGTTTTCTATAGAAAAGTGATCGATAGGAATAGTTTTCTATAGACAAGTTTTAGTATAGAAAAGTCAACGAAAAGATTTATTTTCTGTAAAAAAAGTCATCAACGTATGGACAAGTAATAGTTTAGATAATTTAATTTGATATTCAGCTGCAAAGTTATATGGTTTATCGTTTAAGTATTTGAGTACTTTATGCAAGATTTGAAATATTTACATCCTGTTACCGAGAAAACGTTTCAAAATTCACATGCACTTTAACTGACCTAAAAACAAATAATTTCACTTTTACACTTGTTAATATTTTTCCACCAAAATAAACATCCTGATCTTGTTTAAATCAAATAAAACAAAGAACTAAATATTTGATGACTACAGGTGAGTGATGATAATGATTAAAGATTGCAGAGAATCTAATGATTTTCCTAGGAACAGCTGGAAATTACATGTATTTTTACGGAGATTTTAGTTGGTAAAGAAAAAAAAGAGAACAAATGATCTTGAGGTATATTTAGGATCTATCATCAGTTTCCTCTAGAAAGTTTGTTTGTCAACAATTTATTTTTCTGAAATCAAAACTGCCAACAAATCTTCATGTTTGTTGAGTTATTTTGGGACTTAGTTGTTTTTGAAGAGATCTTACTAAGATCGTCACATGTTTTTTTTTAAGAGCTCCCCTAAGTGTTAAAGAAAAGGTGTGATACTACATTATTTATCATTGAAATGTTTAATTATTATGACAGGGCGCAATAATTAAAGAGACTCACTATGAAAGTAATAAATTCAAATCACTTTCTATGAAAAAGATCGGTAATAGTAGTTTTCTATCGAAAAGTGATCAGTGATATCCGTTTTTTATAGAAAATTAATCGGTGAATTTCATTTTCTATAAAAAACTTTATCGGTATTTTCTCGAAAAGTAATCAGTGAGATCGGTTTTCTATACAAAAGTAATAGGCTAGATCGGTTTTCTAAAGATAAGTGATCGGCGAGATCGATGTGATCGGTTTTCTTTAGAAAAGTGTTCGATGAGTTCGGTTTTCTGTAGAAGACTGATCGCTGGGAACGGTTTTCTATAGTAAAGTGATCGATGGGATTGGTTTTCTATAGAAAAGTGATCGATGGGATCGGTTTTCTATAGAAAAGTGATCAATGGGATCGATTTTCTATAGAAAAGTGATCGATGGGATCGGTTTTCTATAGAAAAGTGATCGATGGGATCGGTTTTCTATAGAAAAGTGATCGATGGGATCGGTTTTCTATGGAAAAGTGATAGATGGGATGGGTTTTCTATAGAAAAGTGATCGATTGGATCGGTTTTCTACAGAAAAGTGATCGATAGGATCGGTTTTCTATAGAAAAGTGATTGATGGTATCGGTTTTCTGTAGAAAAGTGATCGCTGGGATTAGTTTTCTATTGAAAAGTGATCGCTGGTATAGAAAAGTGATTGCTGGGATCGGTTTTCTATAGAAAAGTGATCGCTGGGATTGGTTTTCTACAGAAAAGTCATCGCTGGGATCAGTTTTCTATAAAATGGTGATCACTGGGATCGGTTTTCTATAGGAAAGTGATCACTGGGATTGGTTTTCTATAGAAAAGTGATCACTGGGATCGGTTTTCTATAAAAAGGTGATCGCTGGGATAGGTTTTCTACAGAAAAGTCATCGCTGGGATCAGTTTTCTATAAAAAGGTGATCACTGGGATCGGTTTTCTATAGGAAAGTGATTACTGGGATTGGTTTTCTATAAAAAGGTGATCGCTGGGATCGATTTTCTATAGGAAAGTGATTACTGGGATCGGTTTTCTATAGAAAAGTGAATACTGGGATCTATAGAAAAGTGATCGCTAAAATTAGTTTTCTATAGAAAAGCGATCGCTGAGATTAGTTTTCTGTAGAAAAGTGATCGCTGGGATTAGTTTTCTATAGAAATGTTATCGCTATCATTACGTTTTTATAATACTGTTATCGCTGGGATTAGTTTTCTCCTAATTATGTCCTTGACCTAAATAGGCTTTTTTCTACTTCACCTGTAAAATCATTCATTATTTGCCTTGGAATTCCGTTGAAAACATTTAATAATTCTTCAAAATATTACGAATAATCTAAAAAAACATTACCCAGTTTTTGTGTATTTGTATCCCTTAAAAATTTTAAAAAAGTATTCCCACGGATTTTTCAAAAAAATTACACAAAAGTTATACAAAGTCATGACAAAATAAATAAAATAATATTAAATTTCACACAATTAAAACTCCCTGAAATATTCTTACATATTATAAATAAAAACCTATAAAAATCCTTTTTTTCACTCAATTCGATTAAAGGATACAAGAGAAAAGAATTAAAAATCACTGCAGCCGCATTGTCACCTGCAAAAACCCAAAACAAATCATGAAAATTTCTGTGACATAAAATTCAGGATCAAACAGTCATTCCAAGCAATCATTCATGTAACCAATATTTAAAAGAATATATAGCTATGCAACAGGATATGAAAGGATATACTATACATACATGCTTAGCAAGGCATTCATATGTGTATGACAAACATTTATTCAAGTGCATTCCTTTACTTTGTTATCCCTTTAAAATAAATAGTTGTGTGTGGGTAATTGGAGATGTCCTTTGTACAAGTGTAAGGAATAGAAGAAAGGAAAATATTTATTGAGCAAAATTTATACAATTTTCTCACTTTCACTTGATCATGCTGCATCATACTGCGGCCGTTGTCTTAAATGTTAAAATTTTTATGGGAAAAAAATTCCCAGGCATTCAACAATTACATATGACAAAAAAGGATAATAGCGACAAAAATAACAAATGTTTAAGAAAGGATATAAAATAAAGTACTTACTTAAATGAAGAATAAAAAGACAGTGATTTTAATGTTAAAGCTGTCATATTGTCATGGGAATATTATATTAATGTCTGTGGAAAATAGGAAAAAAAGTTGATTCATGAATTTTTGTGAATATAATATTCAAAGTGTTATAAAAAGAAAACTATAAAACTTAAATATACTTTTTAATGATTTTATGAAAGAATATCAAATCTACTTTGATAAGACAAAAAATTTAAAAAATTTTTTAATCCAAAATCTCAAGAATTTTGCTCAAACTTTTTTTATATTAAAATTTATGTACAAATTCCAAGTCGACCATATGTTTTAGAAAATATTGCACAAAACACTTGTATTTTCTAAAAATTTGTTCTCATTTATAACAAATCTGTTAATATGCTTTTGTTGAAACCCCTAAAAAAAACTAATATCCTTTAATGATCCTTTATTTTCTTTTATTTTGAAATATATAAGAAAATGTTGCATATTTTTGCCTCATCTTGTAAATATTCCCACATTATCTCATTATAATTTTCCCGAAAACAAACAAAATTTATTTGTATTCTATTAAATCATCTCTTTGTAATTAATCTTTTGTTTGAAAATTTCTAATAATGACCTAATTTTTTTTTTGAAGGATTACTTTAATGTTGTAATCCCTGCAGTTGGTGCAAAAAGTAGGCGTTGAAATTTTAGCGCATCAGTTGGTCAGTTTAGCGTTTCTTTCAACGGCATTACAAAAGGTTATACAATTTTTTATAGAAGTTTTTATAATTTATTGGTCAAGCGTAAATCCTTGAAAATGATTTGACGAAATTTCGTTTAGAAATTTTTAACAATATGTTGGATAATGGCTAAATAGAGGATTTATGGGAATTTTAGACCGGAAATAGATCAACTACATGAAGTAATATGAACAATGAAAAGTGTTGAAATAAGTGAGATTCAGGTTAAAAACAATGAGTTTGAAATTGCTAAAGCTGGTGAGGTACGACTATTTGTTACCCTTTACCACTGAGCTCAATTGTGAACCAATTGATAAAAATGCCTAAAGGTATATTTATGTGAGTCTTATGTTAGCTAAGGCCACTTGTGGATCGGTTATCGCGATTGATATATATTTTTCTCTATTCCGAAAAGGAAACACTAAAAAGGCCCAATAAATACCAACATCGTAATTGCGATCCTTTAACTGATTTACAAGTTGTCTTAGTCTATGTTATAGTTTAAACCTTAGCCTATGCCTTAGTCTATGTCTTAGTCTATGCCTTAGTCTTTGCCTTAGTCTATATCTTAGTATATGTCTCAGTTTATGTCGTAGTCAATATCTCAGTCTTTGTATATATAATGGACATAATAATAGCGAGTTATTAACTAGTGGCCCACACAGGAACCACCACCCCGGAACCACTATATCTTAGTCTATGTCCTAGTCTAAGTTTTAGTCTTTGTCTAAGTCTATGTCTTAGTCTATGTCTTAGTCTATGCCTTAGTCTATGACTTAGTCTATGTCTTAGTCTATATCTCAGTCTATGTCTTAGTCTATGTCTTAGTCTATGTCTTAGTCTTTGCCTTAGTCTATGTCTTAGTATATGTCTTAGTCTATGCCTTAGTCTATGTCTTAGTCTATGTCTTAGTCTATGTCTTAGTATATGTCTTAGTCTATGCCTTAGTCTATGTCTTAGTCTATGTCTTAGTCTATGTCTTAGTATATGTCTTAGTCTATGTCTTAGTCTATGTCTTAGTATTTGCCTTAGTCTATGTCTTAGTCTATGTCTTAGTCTATGTCTTAGTCTATGCCTTAGTCTATGTCTTAGTCTATGTCTTAGTCTATGTCTTAGTATATGTCTTAGTCTATGTCTTAGTCTATATCTTAGTCTATATATTAGTCTATATCTTAGTCTATATCTCAGTCTATGTCTTAGTATATGCCTTAGTATATGTCTTAGACTATGTCTCAGTCTATATCTCAGTCTATGTCTTAGTCTATGTCTTAGTCTATGTCCTAGTCTATGTCTTAGTCTATGTCTTAGTATATGTCTTAGTCTATGTCTTAGTCTATGTCTTAGTCTATGTCTTAGTCTATGTCTTAGTCTATGTCTTAGTCTATGTCTTAGTCTATGTCTTAGTCTATGTCTTAGTCTATGTCTTAGTCTATGTCTTAGTCTATGTCTTAGTCTATGTCTTAGTCTATGTCTTAGTCTATGTCTTAGTCTATGTCTTAGTCTATGTCTTAGTCTATGTCTTAGTCTATGTCTTAGTCAATGTCTTAGTCTATGTCTTAGTCTATGTCATAGTCTATGTCTTAGTCTATGTCTTAGTCTATGTCTTAGTCTATGTCTTAGTCTATGTCTTAGTCTATGTCTTAGTATATGTCTTAGTCTATGTCTTAGTCTATTTCTTAGTCTATGTCTTAGTCTATGCCTTAGTCTATGTCTTAGTCTATGTCTTAGTCTATGTCTTAGTCTATATCTCAGTCTATGTCTTAGTCTATGTCTTAGTCTATGTCTTAGTCTATGTCTTAGTCTATGTCTTAGTCTATGTCTTAGTCTATGTCTTAGTCTATGTCTTAGTCTATGTCTTAGTCTATGTCTTAGTCTATGTCTTAGTCTATGTCTTAGTCTATGTCTTAGTCTATGTCTTAGTCTATGTCTTAGTCTATGTCTTAGTCTATGTCTTAGTCTATGTCTTAGTCTATGTCTTAGTCTATGTCTTAGTCTATGTCTTAGTCTATGTCTTAGTCTATGTCTTAGTCTATGTTTTAGTCTATGTCTTAGACTATGTCTCAGTCTATATCTCAGTCTATGCCTTAGTGTTTGTCTTAGTCTATGTCTTAGTCTATGTCTTAGTTTATGTCTTAGTCTATGTCTTAGACTATGTCTCAGTCTATGTCTAAGTCTATATCTCAGTCTGTGTCTTAGTCTATGTCTTATTCTATGCCTTAGTCTATGTCTTAGTCTATGTCTCAGTCTATCTCTCAGTCTATGTCTTAGACTATGTCTCAGTCTATATCTCAGTCTATGCCTTAGTGTTTGTCTTAGTCTATGTCTTAGTCTATGTCTTAGTTTATGTCTTAGTCTATGTCTTAGACTATGTCTCAGTCTATGTCTAAGTCTATATCTCAGTCTGTGTCTTAGTCTATGTCTTATTCTATGCCTTAGTCTATGTCTTAGTCTATGTCTCAGTCTATCTCTCAGTCTATGTCTTAGTCTATGTCTTAGTCTTCGTCTTTGTCTATGTCTTAGTCTATGTCTTAGTCTATGTCTTAGTCTATGTTTTAGTCTATGTCTTAGCCTTAGCCTTTGTCTTAGTCTATGTCTTAGTCTATGTCTTAGACTATGTCTCAGTCTATATCTAAGTCTATATCTAAGTCTATGTCTTAGTCTATGTCTTTGCCTATGTCTATGTGTTAGTCTTTATCTTAGTCTATGTCTTAGTCTATGTCTTAGTCTATGTGTTAGTCTATGTCTTAGACTATGTCTCAGTCTATGTCTAAGTCTATATCTCAGTCTGTGTCTTAGTCTATGTCTTATTCTATGCCTTAGTCTATGTCTTAGTCTATGTCTCAGTCTATCTCTCAGTCTATGTTTAAGTCTATATCTTAGCCAATGTCTTAGTCTATGTCTTAGTCTATGTCTTACTCTATATCTTAGTCTATGTCTCAGTCTATGTCTGAGTCTATGTCTTAGTCTATATCTGAGTCTATGTCTTAGTCTATGTCTAAGTCTATGTCTTAGTCTTTGGCTTAGTCTTAATGTATACATTAAGATATCGTAGTCTCATTCTAATGTCCTTTGGCCTTAGGGTTGTAACACTAAAACTTTTGGAGGTATTGTATGAGATGATGAGGTGATTTCTATATTTACTACTAACACCAGCCCAAATTTATAACACCTTCCCACCTAAAGTGGTGTAGGATATAACAAAATTGTTAACATTTTTATTAACAAATAACTTTTCCATGTAGTTTTGGAGAAAAATATAAAAAAATCTCTATTAAATATCTGTTATAGTTTTACTACAAAACATCAATAACTGCAAAACTATAAATACACGCAGGACTAAATTTGTCGTAAATTCAGTTTAAAAACAGGATGCACGTATCCTTAGCACTTGACAATATGAGGATATAAAACAACAATAACGAAATGCCGATAGACCAAACAATAAAAAACTTAATGAAAAATCAGCCGAAGCCTATTAAGGAACGTAAAAGGAGCATTTTCATGAAATGACACTTGCCTTGATTCCACTGCTATAAAAATAAAAATGCAGCTATAACATTTTAACAATCGAAAAAGGACATGAGAAGTGAAGCCTGACAACGTCTTAAGGCAGAGTTTTAATGCCAGATCTTTTAACACATGTGGAAATAAGTGGCTGATAAGCTGGGATTTATAGAGGATGAGTATTGTTATTCGAAAAACGACAACATTTGTGTTCATATTGATAACAACGGTGGCAATTTGTTAACATTGTACGTTAATAACTTGTAAGCATAAGTGAAAAAAGCTTGTTTTTGTTAAGAAATATTATAAAATTAATTAAACATTTTCAAATATGAGCAAAAATGTTCTAGTTTCGTTTTTAAAACTTAAAATATTATTTGCTTCTTTATCTTTCTTCACACCAAACACTTCTCATAAACATACAAACCCTTACGTATTTTGCCCTAATAGAGTTTTCATATGTGTAAAATTTTATTGTGCCTCTGTCATTTTTTCCGGATCCAATGTCTGCAATTGATTGCAGGTTATTTTGTTTGCCGTTTTCACATACTCAGCGGTATTTTGTTTTTTATGTGACACTTAAACTTATATTTTTTGTTATTTTTTGCTTTCAAATTTAGATTTAGTGGTCCCATCTCTACGGCTCCTTAAATATGCGTCAATGTTATTTTTATTGGTCGGCTTTTATTGCAGTAGCAGGATTCGTTTTATTTCCGTATTAGTTTTACCACCGAATGAAGAACCACTTAAGCATATTTTTGTAACCGTCTCTGATTTTTTTTTGTTATTTTTTCTTGGTTACAATTACGCGCCTATTTGAAAAAAAGGACGAATTTTATTTATTTAATGTAATTTTCTGTGGCACTTGTGACACTTTTGAAGTTGTGGTAATGTGAGGATTTCATTACTAATTTACTTATTTTGTGGAGTAGTGTTTGTTTAAGGACTAGACAAAGGGACGAAAGATGACAAGTGTTTGTGGCTGCGAGTTTTAGTTAAACTTTGGAATATTTTTGAACGGAGTTTAAATTGTATTAGTTTGATTGTCATTCAAATATTAGTAATAGTTTTAGTACTATAACAATTAGTTGTATTAATACTACTAGTATAAGTACAGGCATAAAAACTTAAATTTAAACCAGTATTAGAACTACAATTAGTTCCAACGTTAATACTAGTATTAGTACTAGTACTAGTACTATTATTTCTACTTTTATAAGTAGTGGTGTTAGTACTAGTACATATTTATGCTATTTAAAATAAGTACTAGTATTTGTACCAGTATTATCAAAAGTATTAGTGCTAGTATAAGCTCATATTTTAGTCCTAGTATTCATACTAGTAAAGTATTAATACTAGTACAACTACTAGCATTAGTACTAGTAATTATGTTGCATTTCAGTAATGTCTATGTCTCAATCTACCTCTAAGTCTATATCTTATTCTATGTTTTAGTCTATGTCTTAGTATATGCCTTAGTCTATGTCTTAGTTTATGTCTTAGTCTATGTCTTAGTCTATGTCTTAGTCTATGTCTTAGCCTATGTCTTAGTCTATGTCTTAGTCTATGTCTTAGTCTATGTCTTAGTCTATGTCTTAGTCTATGTCTTAGTCTATGTCTTAGTCTTTGTCTGAGTCTATGTCGTAGTCTATGTCTTAGTCTATGTCTTAGTCTATGTCTTAGTCTATGTCTTAGTCTATCTCTTAGTCTATGTCTTAGTCTATGTCTTAGTCTATGTCTTAGTCTATGTATTAGTCTATGTCTTAGTCTATGTCTTAGTCTATGTCTTAGTCTATGTCTTAGTCTATGTCTTAGTCTATGTCTTAGTCTATGTCTTAGTCTATGTCTTAGTCTATGTCTTAGTCTATGTCTTAGTCTATGTCTTAGTCTATGTCTTAGTCTATGTCTTAGTCTATGTCTTAGTCTTAGTCTATGTCTTAGTCTATATCTAAGTCTATGTCTTAGTCTATGTCTTAGTCTATGTCTTAGTCTATATCTTAGTCTATGTCTTAGTCTATGTCTTAGTCTATGTCTTAGTCTATGTCTTAGTCTATATCTTAGTCTATGTCTTAGTCTCTGTTTTAGTCTATGTCTTAGTCTATCTCTTAGTCTATGTCTTAGTCTATGTCTTAGTCTATGTCTTAGTCTATGTCTTAGTCTATGTCTTAGTCTATGTCTTAGTCTATGTCTTAGTCTATGTCTTAGTCTATGTCTTAGTCTATGTCTTAGTCTATGTCTTAGTCTATGTCTTAGCCTATGTCTTAGTCTATGTCTTAGTCTATGTCTTAGTCTATATCTTAGTCTATGTCTTAGTCTATGTCTTAGTCTATGTCTTAGTCTATGTCTTAGTCTATGTCTTAGTCTATATCTAAGTCTATGTCTTAGTCTATGTCTTAGTCTATGTCTTAGTCTATGTCTTAGTCTATGTCTTAGTCTATGTCTTAGTCTATGTCTTAGTCTATGTCTTAGTCTATATCTAAGTCTATGTCTTAGTCTATGTCTTAGTCTATGTCTTAGTCTATGTCTTAGTCTATGTCTTAGTCTATGTCTTAGTCTATGTCTTAGTCTATGTCTTAGTCTATATCTAAGTCTATGTCTTAGTCTATGTCTTAGTCTATGTCTTAGTCTATGTCTTAGTCTATGTCTTAGTCTATGTCTTAGTCTATGTCTTAGTCTATGTCTTAGTCTATGTCTTAGTCTATGTCTTAGTCTATGTCTTAGTCTATGTCTTAGCCTATGTCTTAGTCTATGTCTTAGTCTATGTCTTAGTCTATATCTTAGTGTATGTCTTAGTCTCTGTTTTAGTCTATGTCTTAGTCTATGTCTTAGTCTATGTCTTAGTCTATGTCTTAGTCTATGTCTTAGTCTATGTCTTAGTCTATCTCTTAGTCTATGTCTTAGTCTATGTCATAGTATATGTCTTAGTCTTTGTCTCAGTCTATATCTCAGTCTATGCCTTATCTGAAAATAGGTTTTAGTATATTTATTTTTTTACCTCTTTTCTTTGTAAATTTCCACTGATAGGAGCAATTTAATTTTAAGAAATTATTTAGGATTTTTTATTGACTTTTAAATAAACTTTTTAATTTTGCATTCATCTTCGAACAAAAACCTGATAAGGCAAAGAAATTACTTAATTTCCAAAAATACTTCATAAATAAAAAATCAACGAACCAATTTTAAGATGCATTTAATCTGCTCAAAAAAAGAGTAATCTGGACTATATACAAAAATTCTAAAGTAAAAGCAAAAACAACTTAAATTAAACACAAAAATCACTGTCAAACTGACGCCAACCAAATAATTGAAGCATTAAATTCTATTCAATATTTCGAGTATTTAAGTCGAAAAATGAGCCAAATTGACAAAAATGCGATTAAATGCATTTCCGCTCTTTGTTAAAGGCGACTAAATTGTATGATCCCCCTAAAGAAAGCTAAACGATGAAGGTGGGGAATAAATGAAACGACCCTTAATAAGAAAGGTCACTTTTTTATTAATATGTTTTTGAAGATTTTTTTTTTATATAAAAATTTAAAAGTTGTTTGTCATTTAAAATTGTTTGTGGTTTGATTTGTTTCCAAATGTTAAAAATTGTATTTTGAAACAATTTTTATCAATTATGAATGTAATTTGTTTAATGTTTAAAATACTTTACCTAAGGACAGAAGATATTGCTTAGGTAAAGTGACTCAAAATAAAATTATAAAATTTTTGTGCATAGAACAACTCATTTTCAAAATAAAATTTCAAGATTATCTTTTTTGTATATGTTTAATATTGGCTCTTGTTTTCATAAGTGGAGTCAAGTTTTTATAAGGAACCGATTTTTGTTATTTGTACAGAAATATTTGTCCACTTTTTTTGTTGATAAATGTTTTGTGAAAAAGTCAATAAATTTATTCAATACTTTATGTTGACTTTGAACTTTTATGAATGGGTTCTGCTGATTAGTGAACTGAGATATTATGGGGTCAGAGGTCATTAGATTTTGTTTGCTGTTATCTAACTATGACTTGTCTTAAGTCATGAACTAACAAAATATTCCAAGATGTAGACTAAGATTTAGATCAAGATATAGACTAAGACTTGGACAAATAAAAGAGTTCAACCTGTCTAAATTATAATTACTTGAAAGACCTCTTAAACTATTTCCCTTAAAGAGTGTTCTAAAAAAAATATGCATTTACTATTTTAGACAAAATTTATCCATAGTGCAAGAAATAATTTATTTTTTGATCAAGTTAGTTTCTATAGATATGTCAGATACTATTATTTTAGAAATTATTAATTTTCAATAGTTATTTCAATCAAAATGGACTGCGAAAAAAAAAGTTCGTGAAAATATAATTAAAACTTTTCAAAAAAAACCGTCATGGACTTTTAAAAAAATAGCTAAAAATTTGAAAGTTGACCCTCGAACGGTTTCTAATGCCATCAGACGGTATAAGAAAAACCTGAGCATTGAAAGAAAACCTGGATCAGGGAGGAAAAAAGGTCCTACAGATATTGGTAAGGCAAAAGAAGTTGAGCGACTCTTTCGAAGAGCGCCTAACACTTCTTTAAGAAAAGCAGTTCGTACTGTGAAATGTTCTACGAATTTTGCACATAGAGTCAAAGCTTATGCTGGACTGAAGACATACAAAGTCCAAAAGGTTCCAGATCGCAATGCTATAAAGAACTTAGAAGCAAAAAAAACGAGCGAAAAAATTGAAGTCTGATTTTATAAAAAAATACACCTGTTGTGTGATGGATGATGAAACATACGTACTGGCAGACTTTTCTCAACTTCCTGGTCAAGATTTTTATGTTGCTGATAAACGGACAAAAAACAAACAAAATTCCCTAAGAAGTTTATCGTGTGGGAAGCTATTTGCAGTTGTGGCAAAAGAAGTAAAGTATTTGTGGCATCTGGCACAATAAACACAGAAATTTATATAAAGGAGTGCCTATAAAAACGGTTGTTACCCAGTTTAAGAGAGCACAGAGTGACTACATTTCTTTGGCCCGATTTGGCATCATGCCATTATGGAAAAAAAGCACTTGAGTGGTACTCAATGAATAATGTCATTTTTGTACCACGAGAGGCAAATCCACCTAACTGTCCAGAACTTCGGCCTGTGGAAAGGTATTGGGCTCTGGTAAAAAAGGAATTGAAGAACACAGGAAAGATTTCCAAGAACATGTCCGATTTTAAGCGCAGGTGGAACACATGCTCCAAAAAGGTATCAGAAGCAACTGTAAAATCTTTAATGGGAGGGTTTCCGAAAAAAAGTCGATAATTTTGCAAAACCCGAGTACTAAGTAAACATTTTAATGCTCAATGATTTTGTATAATATGTCATTATATTTGCGTATTTTGTAGAGTTTTTATATTAAAAGGTTTGATTTTTATTTAAGAAAATCCAACTACAAATTTTATTTAGAGCACTCTTTATCAGATTGACAAAATAAAGTATTTGGATCAATATATTTCAATTTAAATTGAAATCGATATATAAAAACTTTAAAAGTTCTCACATATTGATTCCCAAATTATCATGTCAAATTTCTAACATTTTGTTAAAAAACTTCACTTTCTCTTACGAGAAAGTAAATGAGAAATTTTTAATTTTCTCTGAAATTCGATAACTCATTATTAAGATCCTTCAATGACACAATTGTTTTTCTCCCTTGAATTTCGATATATGGGAGTAAAATTTTGCAAATATTTAATAGAAAATCATTTACTTTTACCGGAAATTTCGCTTTCTATGGGAAACCTGCGAAAAATTTTAAGCAAAAAGTGAAATTTGAATTTTCACTTTTTTTACACTAAAAATATGCCTTTAAAAATGGAAAGTATCTGGCTGTGTAGGGAAACTAGAAAAGAAAATTTGAGTTATGTGTTCCAAAAGAGGCGTTTACTTTCCTTTTTTTTTTTGAAAAACAAAAGATTGTGGTTTTCAATAAAAACCAAAATTGCTGGTTTGTTATCGCCACGAAATGATCTAATAGTTTTGTTTGATTTGGGTTATATTTTTTTATATTATTCAAACATATTGAAGGTGTTTCAATTGTTTTGTAAAGGAAATAATTTATACTGAAGATCTTGTTCAAAAATCATTAAAATGTTTTGATATAGTGAAAGTATTGGTGGTTAAAGGATACCTATAGTTTCTCCTACCGGAAATGGTTTTTACACTCAATTTATAGAGAAATTTTAAGGATTTTTACGCGTTTTTATTTTCGATTTCTTAATCAATTGTATACGATTTTTGTTTTGTTTTAAACAAAAAAAAAAAATATTTATTAAAAGTTTTTCAAAATCTCATATTACGAGTACTTAAATTAAAATTGTGTTTGGATTTTTGTGTTGGGATTTTTATAGTTTTGGCTTAATTGTCCAGGAATGGATATAAGTTTAATTGTAGGAAATAGGTTTGAAAATTATATTGTCCTCAATCCGCAAAAGCAGGAGAGCTTACTTACTATTGCTAAAGAATCCATCCACAAAAATTATTCTGCAAGCTACGAAGATATACGTTATTAACCACTAACACTTGGTAGATGCAAATTTTTGTTACACGAGATCTCTCCTTTAATAAAATTGTATCCCAATGAATCATATGGAAATATCTTATAATATTTTTATAATTTTTAAAACTGCAACTTAAGAACTTTTCTTAAATTTCCAAATAAGTGATCCATAAAATAATAAATTTTTTTATTCTCAAATTTTAGGCTTTAAAGCTAAATATGCAAATATATGCAGATGATTTTTATATTGTTAGAAAACCAAGACTGTACCCTTTAATTTGTGATAGCTCTGTTTTTATAGTTCTACATCTAAGAAAGTTATATGTTATCTAACTTGAAAAGGATTTTTAATCTCAAGAAAAAAAAAAGTTAAAACAAGAAAACCAAAAAAAATGACATCTGGTAAATGTCTTATTATGCTCTGTTTTATAACTTTTAAGCTAAATATGCAAATATATGCAAATAATTTATATATTGTTGCAAAGTTAAGACTGTAGCCTTTTATTTGCAATAGTTTTGTTTTTATAGTTTCCCAATTAAAAAAGTTTTATTGTACCTTAACTTGTAAGTTGTACCTTAATATGTAAAAATTACAATTTTAACAAAAAAAAATGGAAAGAGAAAGAAAAAAAATTTCATAATCAAAAAACGTCATTCAAAAAAATAGATAATGACACTTAGTAAAACTTTTAAGCCAAATATGCAAATATATGCATATAATTTATATATGGTTGGAGAGCTAAGACTGTAGGCTTTCATTTGAAATAATTTTTCAATTAAAAAAGTTATATTGAACCTTAACTTGTTAGATATTTTAATCTTAACAAAAAATTTTAAAAGAGCAAGAAAAACTGTTTGAATCAAAAACTTTCATTCAAAAAGATAAGATTATGCCACATAGCATAACTTTTAAGCAAAATATGCAAATAATTTATACATTGTTAGAAAGCTAAGACTGCAGTCTTTAATTTGACATAATTTGGTTTTTTTAGTTTCTCAATTTAAAAAGTTATATTGTCACTTAACTAGTAACAATTTTTAATCTTAACAAAAAATGGAACTTGTTTGAAATTGTAATCTTAAGAAAAAGTGGAAAAGACGAAAAAAAACTATTTAAATCAAAAAAATGTATTCCAAAATATAAGATTATGTCACTTATTATAACTTTTAAGCTAAATATGCAAATATATGCAAATACTTTATATATTGTAACAGAGCCAAGATTCTAGACTTTAATTTGACATAATTTTGTTTTTATAGTTTTTCAATTAAAAATGTTATATTGTCCTTTAACTTGTAAAAATAAAAAAAAAATGAATTCGAAAAGATATGATAATGCCATTTAGGATAACTTTCAAGCTAAATATGCAAATATATGCAGATGATTCAAATATTGTTAAAAAGCCTAGACAATAGACCATAATAGGAAAAACAATTTATTGTCATAGTTTCACAATTAAAATAGTAATATAATATCTAAATTTATAAAATAAGTTTTTCTAGGCAAAAGCTAAAGCTTATGAAGAAAAAAGACATTTAAAAAATTTTCATATTTTCATTTAATTACTTGATGTGTCATATATATTTAAATTATCGTTATTTATCTGTTGTAATACAAAGAAATAAGCTAGAACCCCATTATCCTTAAGGTCTTGTTCAAATTAAAGGAACTTAAATTCCTCGAAAATATCAAATTTATAACTATTACAAAATGATATACAAAAAAATTGAATGATCACCGGAAAATCGAATAGTTATAGAAATAAATAGATATAAAAACTAGCCGGCAAACTTTATTATCTAAGAGCTAGACACATTGAGAGAAGATGATCGTTAAGATCCTCAAAAACAAAGGGGTCATAAGACTAGAAAATCATCAATTATGTCAGGACATATTGCGAAATTTTTTTTGTTAAAAATAAAACAATAGTTTTCTAGAAGCAGTTAAATCTTTTTAAAACAAAAGAGTTTCTTATAGACAAAAAAGGATATGTTTTCTTTTTTTTATAAATAAAAAAGGAGAAGAAAAAATGGTCACAACTGTAAGGAACAAAGGACATTTAAACATTGTGCAAGTTTGTAGCAATATCCAGAGCCACAAAAGGATTTTGCTGAAACAATGGTTGAGACAGACATAAATGTCCGGCAAAAGATCTTTAAATTACTTGTGGTTCTTAAGATTCTTAGGTAGTTGGTAGAATAGAAGGATGGATCGGTTTAAATAACCTGCAGGAGATAAATGAAAATTACAAATAGTATTTAGTTTCATTATTATTAAAAAAAAAAACATATTGTTTTTATTTTTTTTTTTTTAGTTTAAAGATTATTTAAAGACCTAAAGATGATGTTTGTTTCAAACAAAAAACAAGTGAAGATCAATGCAAAAATTGCTTAATAGTTAAGATTCTTTTTTGTTACAAAATATCAAAAAGATTTAGTATTAGAAAATTTTGGTTTGCATAATTCTCTTTTTTAAGATTTTCTTTCTGGCATCTGTTATGTGATGGGAACACTCTCTCATCTGTTGGTTGTAAATTGAGTTGCAAAATGTCAAGTTACCAGCAATTGACAGTTTTCTAAAGATCGTTTTTAGCTAAAAAGAATTTTAACCACAAAAGACCATCGTTAGCCATTCTTTTCTCTTAGTCTTATGTTAAATGTGTGTGGGTTGATCTTGAGAACTACTTCCGCCTTATAATGAACTGACTACTTTCTTATTGTTTCTTTTGAATACATTGATCCTAAACTTTATCTCTTAAAAATCTTGGACACTTGTGGGAAAATTGTCAAAATGATTTTTTAAGCCTTAAATATTTCTTTAATAAAAATTTCTATAACTTTAGATTTTTTTTTTAAACTATAGAAAATGTTTGATTGAAACTATCCCTTATCTCAAATATGGCGATCTTGAATGCTCTTTTCATGATCACATCAAAATGTTAACCTTTTTATGTGGAGTGATCAGTTAAGATCTCCTTCAGTTTTTTCCACTTTAATGATATTGTCTCAGTTGAGAAAAAGTTATTTGAGATTTTGCTACCAAATTGAGCAGGTTTATTGTTTAATTGACAAATTTTTAATCAAGATCTCTTAAAAAAAATTGCAAACATTTCAAAAGATTTTTTTGTTTTTATAAAGGAGTAACAATAAAAGTATCAAATTGATTTTTTAGTATTTTTTTTAATTTAAATCAAGATTAGTTTTTCAAGGAGAATCCACAAATTTAAAACGACTAATTCCAAAGAAATAAAAACTAAAGATTATAGCTAAAAACTAGCGATTTCAAAATCCCTACTACGAATCTTAGATTTTTGTACTTCTGGATGTCATAGAGCCTTTTGTGGAATCTGCTATCAAACTATTTTGAACCTTAATAAGAAGCTTTTGAATTTGCTTACACAATATCATGTCAGTCATTATACAATTTTTGTTAAATACGCAAATATATGCAGATGACTTATATATTGTAAAAAAGCTCAGACGATATGCTTTCAAATAAAAATAAGGTATTGATATAGGTTTCCTAACAGAAAAGTTTCATTGTATCTAAACCGCTTACTAAGAAAAATATAAGAAAAAAGTTATATTGATCTTAAAAAAAATTATATTTTTAACAAAAAATCAAGTAAATTAGGATAAAATATTAAGTTTTCAATTAATAAAAGATATTCGTAAATTTTTTCGACACTTCAATAATCGCTTAATTTAACTTTTAAGCTAAATATGCAAATATATGCAAATGATTTATATATTTTCAGAAAGCTAAGACTTCAGTTCTTACTTTGAAATAATTTTATTGTTGTAGTTTTTCAAATTAAAAAGTTATTGTGCGTAAATAAAAAAAGATTTATTTTTAACACAAAATTAAGTAAATGAGGAAAAAATAATAATATTTATATTAATAAAAGATATTTGTCAAAATTTTCGAGATCTCAACAGAAAGTAAATTTATCTCTTTGGCTAAATATACAAATATATGCAATAGATTTATATATTGTTGGAAAACTAAAACTGTAGCTTTTAACTCGAAATAATTTTATTGCCGAAGTTATTCGATTAAAAAAGTTATGTCATACCTAAACTTCTAAAAATGTTATTCTTAACAAAAAAAATAAGTAAATAAAGAAAAAATAAAAATATTTCATTTAATAAAAGAAATTTGTTAAAATCTTTTGAGATTTCAACAGAGACTATGTCACTTAATTGAAATTTTAAGCTAAATATGCAAATATATGCAAATAAATTATATATAGTTCCAAAGCTTAAGTTATAGTCCTTTATTCGAAAAAATTTTATTGCCGAAGTTATTCAATCAAAAAAGTTATATAGTATCTGAACTTGTAAAAATTTTATTTTTAGCAAAAAATGAGGTAAACAAAGAAGAAATAAAAATATTCAAAATAATAAAAGACATTTGGCAATAATTTTTGACATTTTAAGCGTGATTGTGTCACTAATTATAACTTCAAAGGTAAATATGCAAATATATGCAGATGGTTTAAGTATTGTTAGAAAGCCTAGATCTTAAACTTTAATTCAAAAAAATTTAATTGTTATAGGTTTTTAACTAAAATTATTATACTGTAACTAAGCTTCTAAAATTTTTTTTGTTAATAAAAAAAGAAAAAAAGTAAAAATACTTCAAAATTGTTGGCAATTTCAACAGCCACCACAACTTTAAGCTAAATATGCAAATGATTCATATATAGTTGGAAAGCTAAGACTACAGTCCATTATTCGAAATAATTTTATTTGCCGATGTTGTTTAATTAAAAAATTTATTTGTATTTGAACTTGTTAAAATTTTATTTTTAACGAAAAAAGTGCTAAACTAAGAAAAACAAAGAATATTCAAGTAACTAAAAGACATTTGGCAATAATTTTCGACATTTCAACAGAGATTATATCTCTTGATATGATTTTAAAGCTAAATATGCAAAAATATGCAGATGATTTATATATTGTTGCAAAGCTCCGACTATGGTATTTAATTCGAAATAATTTTATTACTGTGGTCTTAAAATTAAAAAAGTTATATTGTACCTGAATTTGTAAAAATTTTATTTTTTTTTTACAAATAAAAGACATTTTACAAAAATTTTTGAGATTTCAAGAAAGATTATGTAACAAGATATAACTTTTAAGCTTAATATGCGAATATATGCAGATGACTTGAATATATTTAGAAAGCCTAGACTGTAGTCTCTAACTTGGTATAATTTTATTGTTCTAGTTTTTCATTTAAAAAAGTTATGTTATATCTTAACTTTCAAAAATTTTATTTTCAACAAAAAATGAGGTAAACAAAGAAAAACTAAAAATATTCAAGTTTATAAAAGACATTTGGCAATAATTTTCTGGATGTCAAAGGAGATTATGTCACTTATTATAATGTTAAAGCTTTATATGCAAATATATGCAGAAGATTTTTATATTGTTGAAAAGCTAAGACTGTAGCCTCTAACTGGACATTATTTCATTGCGGTAGTTTTTCAATGAAAAAAGTTGTGATATACCTAAACTTGCAAAAATTTTCAATTTTAACAAAAAATAAGATAAACGGAGGAAAATAAAAATATTCAATATCATAAATGACATTTTGCAAAACCTTTTCGAAATTTAAACAGAGAAAGAGTTGATCTTTCAGTAACAAAATCAACTTTTTGATCTTTTGAGTAACAAAATCAGTAACAAAATCAACTTTTATTTAAGGCGATATCAGTAAAAAGTTTTAAGCCTCCGGAAATTCTAAAAATATATACAAATAACTTTGAGATTCAATGTTCATAATTTTCATTGAATATTTAATTTCCTCAAAATTTATGAAAATGCTTGTATTTCGTTGCATTATTAGCTTTAGGCTTTTTCCTAAATTGGCGATTTCCTGTCGTAGGTTTGAATACATTTAACAATTTCTTTTCTTACATCATTGACATATAAAAAATTAATGATTTTTTAAAGTTATTTTCTTCTTTGTAAAGGCGAAAAATGAGTTCTTTTAAATAAAGTAACACCAAAAAAAGAGACTTAATCAATGATTAAATACTACAACCCGCATTTTTGACTTTCTTTTAGTGAAAAAAAAAAACACTTTCCCATCAAACGATTTCAATGAAATGCCAAGAGTTTATACAAGTATAAAAGAATTGTTAAAGTTCTTCTAAACGACTGTGAATGACAGTCATGTATCGGCTTTAGTGAAATGACAATGACAAAAATTCAATGATTATTTTGCTTAAAGCCCACAAATAAGATTAATCGAACCTGATCAGAGTAAATAAGCGTAAATTTTTAAGTACATGGATCGATCGAAGAGTAAACGAGGTGGCTATTGACAATTCATGCTCTTAAAATTTATACGAGACATGTGACTAAATGATATTTAACAAGAGAATGTATTTAACACCATTACATTATCATTAACTTAAATGTGTGATTGTAAATGAATCCCGCAGATTTTCTCAATATAACGAACGATCTTGTACGATCATCAATACTTTTGCATGATTTTGTAATTTTATTTTTTTTATTATAGAATTGATTCATGTTTTCCATATTATGCAATTTCTTTCTATTCACATCCTGTTTGAGAATTTTTGTTCACTCTCACTTGATCGTCATTAATTTTGAAGTGATCATTCGCCACAATGACGGGGTTTCATTAAGTGGTTTCTAATTTATTGTCATTTACTTATTCTCTCGTACTTATACTTATACTTTTGGAGTTTTATTTGTAAAGTAATGACACTTTCAATTTGTGTTGGGTTTATTTTTGCTGTTTTAGCAAAATTATGGAGGCGTGCAGTCCAATCGATTTGTTGTGGACTTCCTTAACAAAAAGAACCTTATTTTTGTTTAAATATAAAATTCTTTAGAAATTATTAGTATTTTGCTTATATTATTAGTTTTATGCATTTTTAAATGCCTTTGTTTGATTTTTACTAATTTGAATAGAATTTTTTGAAATTTTTGATTAAAGACAAATGCTGGTCGTTTCTGTCGATCGTTTCAGAGAAGATCATAAATTTTAAGAGTATTTATATTGTACTTTTACATGTGTAAAGATGTAGGTTAATTATGTTGGAATATTAAATCAATTAATAAAATTTTCCTTTACCTTTTCATAGAATTTTTGGTGTTCATTAAAATTTGGAATTATCTCAAACACCCACCCCATTGTGCTTTGCAAATTACTACGATAAGAAAATTTTTTTGAAACAGAATATTTTTTGTCAAATTTTTTATTTATAAATTAAATTTTATTTTTTTGTAAAATTAATTTAAAAAAAAAAAATGTTAGTAAAAAAATTAAATTTTTGGTAGAAATTTTAATTTTAAAGAAAAATTTGTATTTTTAGTAAAATTTTGTATACTTAGAAAAATTTTAATTTTAGGATAATTTTAAATTTTTAGTAAGAACTTAAATTTGTTGTGAAAAATTTAATTTCAAATGAAGTGTTTAATATATGAAATGAACATAATTTTTAGTAAGAATTTGAATTTTTGGTAAAAATTTGAATTTTTAGCAAAAATTTTCATTTTAATTAAATATTTAAATTTTTTGTAATATTAAAAATTTTTAGTAAAATTTTAAATTTTAAGCAAGAATTTAAATTTTAAGTAAAATTTTTAGTTTTCACTAAAGTTTTAAATTGTTAGTAAAATTTTATTTTATTTTATTTTTAGTGAGATTTTGAAAATTTTACTAAAAAATTTCAATTCTAAGTAAAAATTTAAATTTTTACAAAAAATTTTAATTTTTAGTAAAAATTTTAATTTTTAGTAAAAATTTTAATATTTAGTAATATTTTAAATTTTTAGTAAAATTTTAAATTTTTAGTAAAATTTTAAATTTTTAGTAAAATTTTAAATTTTTAGTCAAATTTTAAACTTTAAGTAAAATTTTGAATTTTTAGTAGAATTTTAAATTTTTAAGGCCCTATGCTCCACTGGGATTCAAGGATAACAGAAGAAATTTTTAGTAAAATTTTAAATTTTTAGTAGAATTTTAAATTTTTAGTAAAATTTTAAATTTTTAGTAAAATTTTAAATTTTTAGTAAAATGTTAAATTTTTAGTAAAATTTTGAATTTTTAGTAAAAATTTGAAATTTTTAGTAAAATTTTAAATTTTTAGAAAAATTTTGAATTTTTAGTAAAAATTTGAAATTTTTAGTAAAATTTTAAATTTTTAGTAAAATTTTAAATTTTTAGTAAAATGTTAAATTTTTAGTAAAATTTTGAATTTTTAGTAAAAATTTGAAATTTTTAGTAAAATTTTAAATTTTTAGTCAAATTTTAAACTTTTAGTAAAATTTTAAATTTTTAGCAAAAGTTTAAATTTTTAGTTAAAACATAAATTTTTAGTAAAAATTTAAACTTTTAGTAAAAATTTGAATTCTTAATAAAAATTTGATTTTTTAGTAGAAATTTATGTTTTTAGTAAAATTTTATATTTTTAGTAAAATTTTAAATTTTAGTAAAATTTTGAATTTTAGTAAAAATTTTAATTTTTAGTAAAATTTTAAATTTTTAGTAAAAATTTTAATTTTTAGTAAAATTGTAAATTTTTAATACAATTTTAAATTTAAAGTAAAATTTAAATTTTTACTAAAAATTTAAAATTTTACGAAAAATTTTAATTTTTACTAAAAATTTAAATTTTTACTAAAAATTTAAAATTTTACGAAAAATTTAAACTTTTAGTAAAAATTTAAATTTTTAGTAAAAATTTAAATTTTTAGTAAGATTTTGAATTTTTAGTAAAATTTTGAATAGTTAGTAAAAATTTGAATTTTTAGTAGAAATTTAAATTTATATAATATTTTAAATTTTTAGTAAAATTTTAAATTTTTAGTAAAATTTTAAATTTTTAGTAAAATTTTAAATTTTTAGTAAAATTTTAAATTTTTAGTAAAATTTTAAATTTTTAGTAAAATTTTAAATTTTTAGTAAAATTTTAAATTTTTAGTAAAATTTTAAATTTTTAGTAAATTTTTAAATTTTTAGTAAAATTATGAATTTTTAGTAAAATTATGAATTTTTAGTAAAAATTTGAATTTTTAGTAAAAATTTGAATTTTTAGTAAAATTTTAAATTTTTAGTAAAATTTTAAATTTTTAGTATAATTTTAAATTTTTAGCAAAAGTTTAAATTTTTAGTTAAAACATAAATTTTTAGTAAAAATTTAAACTTTTAGTAAAAATTTGAATTCTTAATAAAAATTTGATTTTTTAGTAGAAATTTATGTTTTTAGTAAAATTTTATATTTTTAGTAAAATTTTAAATTTTAGTAAAATTTTGAATTTTAGTAAAAATTTTAATTTTTAGTAAAATTTTAAATTTTTAGTAAAAATTTTAATTTTTAGTAAAATTGTAAATTTTTAATACAATTTTAAATTTAAAGTAAAATTTAAATTTTTACTAAAAATTTAAAATTTTACTAAAAATTTTAATTTTTACTAAAAATTTAAATTTTTACTAAAAATTTAAAATTTTACGAAAAATTTAAACTTTTAGTAAAAATTTAAATTTTTAGTAAAAATTTAAATTTTTAGTAAAAATTTAAATTTTTAGTAAGATTTTGAATTTTTAGTAAAATTTTGAATAGTTAGTAAAAATTTGAATTTTTAGTAGAAATTTAAATTTATATAATATTTTAAATTTTTAGTAAAATTTTAAATTTTTAGTAAAATTTTAAATTTTTAGTAAAATTTTAAATTTTTAGTAAAATTTTAAATTTTTAGTAAAATTTTAAATTTTTAGTAAATTTTAAATTTTTAGTAAAATTTTAAATTTTTAGTAAAATTTTAAATTTTTAGTAAAATTTTAAATTTTTAGTAAAATTTTAAATTTTTAGAAATATTTTAAATTTTTAGTAAAATTTTAAATTTTTAGTAAAATTTTAAATTTTTAGTAAAATTTTAAATTTTTAGTAAAATTATGAATTTTTAGTAAAAATTTGAATTTTTAGTAAAATTTTTAATTTTTTTTTATGTAAAAATTTGAATTTTTAGTAAAAATTTAAATTTTTAGTAAAAATTTAAATTTTTAGTAATATTTAAAATTTGTAAAATGGGTAATAATGCGTGGCTTTTGATCTATCTAAAATTCCTCTTCTCCAAACGCGTCGAGGAATTGGTTGTGCCCACAAACATTTTTTAAAATTTTTTTTGTTAATATAAAAAATATGAAAATAAACTATTCTTATTTTTTGTTCTTAAAATTTTTCCAGCTTATCGCCTAGAATTGCAGTTATTTTTCTTAAAAATCTTATTATATAAAAAAATCCCAACTGAACATCTGTGAAAACACTATTTACAGGACCACACTGACAAGGAAATGTAATCAAATCAAATTCAAAGTGTTTGTCATGTGTTTATTTAAAACTCCTGAATGTCCTTTTATTCACAAAAAGGAGTAGTAGTAGTGGTAAGTTATGAATAATAAGACTAGAAAATAAACAAATCCTTACAGGTCCTTAAGCAAGATTTTTTACATACTTTCCTTTAAGAATGACAATTTTTTTGTTTGGTTGAAAAAAGAAGAACATTCTTTTTTTGGAAAGAAAAATATTTATTTTAATAAATGAGCGGAAATGGAAGTGCAATTTTAGCCTAAGGATTTGAAAGATAATATGACAAAGTGGAGTTTCGAGGGTTAGTTTTAATATAAAAACTGATTTGATAGTTGCCAAAGTGACCCAGAAACAGGATTTTTTTATTTTAATAAAATTACTTAAGCATGTGTAACATATGATTCAATTTTTTTCTAAAACTTCATATTTTACTCTAAATTTATTTTAAGTTGAAACCCTGTAATCTTTAAAAATGAATTTTCTTTTGTCAGATTTTAAGCTTTTCAAAAAAGAACTTTTATTCCTTTTTTTTTGTTAGAGTTTAATATGTTACCAGAACAACTTAACACCTTGTGGCTGTTAAGGTAACATGACTAAGTAGTTATATTTACTAAAAATAATTTTAAAAAGAAAACACCGCTTTACAGTTTAAAATTTTTTGTAAATCCCCCAAAAGAATGACCGCTCACGTTTCTGAACCAAAAACTCTCACAAATTGAGTCATTTCTTGAGATTAACATAAAATATCGATTAATGATTTTTATGCCAGCGAAACAATGAAAAATTGTCATTTTAAGATCACACGATCTCATTAAAAATGTCACATTCAAAACTAGACTTACGTGATCTTACGGCAATTTTCGAAAAAAGATCACAGTAGCCTATTTACATGTATTAAGAAGGCAAGGTGTAAATTTGTATTTGTAGGGAAAGGCTTAGACTTTTTTAAAAAAATCCTTTTATAAAACAAAAGTGATGATATGTGACAAATTGCTGAGCATTAGGTGACAATAACATCAATGCTACCGTCTCCATTCACAGACGAACAGGTCTTGTAATTCAGGAAATTTGAAATGAGACACGTTTGTCTCAGATGTTAATTTAAAATAACATAAAATCAAAAGGACCGCTCCTTTTTTATAAGGTTGATATAAAAGGACATGTAAGAAAAATGTTAATGAGGATTAAAATAGATCTTCAGATATAAAGAGTAACATGGTCTGTGACATTTTGTAGCTCAACTCATTATTATATAAACACGTATTATCTTTATATCAGGTTTGGTTTTCTATATTCTTCAAATGTAGCTCCCATCTTTGAATATTGGGTTCTAGGAAGTAGAGGTCTTATTAATTATATGTAAATATAGATCATATTGAAAGGATTATACGAAATTTTATTTGAATCGATCTAGAATTTGACCTATCATACAAATGTATTTATGTAAAAAATTGCTATCAAAAACTTTTCGTTAAAATTTCAAGAACAGATCGACGCAGCTAGATTTATACTTCTCTTAGACTAGAAACTTGAGTCAATTATTTCTATAAAACTATTGTCCGAATCGCCAGATTGACTTTTTTAAGTCCATGAAATATCAAAAATATTAGAACAAATGTTTAGAATATTTTCCTATAAAAAAATTTTCGATATAAAATTTTTTCTAAAGAAAAATTTTCAATATAAAATTTTTTCTATAGATAAATTTTCTATATAAAATTTTTTTCTAAAGAACAATTTCGATATAAATTTTTTTTAAAGAAACATTTTCAATACAAAATATCTTCTAAAGCAAAATTTTCGATATAAAATTTTTTCTATAGAAAAATTTCGATATAAAATTTTTTTTTGAAAAAAAATTTTTAATACAGAATTTCTTCCAAAGCAAAATTGTCGACATAATTTTTTTTTAAGTAAAGTTTTCGATATAAAATTTTTTCTTTGAAAAAGTTGATATAAACTTTTTTATAGAAAAGTTGTCGATATAAAATTTTTTCTACAGAAAAGTTCTCGATATAAAATTTTTTCTATAGAAAAATTTTAATATCTAAAATTTCAGATATAATTTTTTTTCTATAGAAAAATTTTCGATATAAAATGTTTTCTATGGAAAATTTTTCAATAAAAATATTTTCCCGTAGAAAAATTTTTAATAAAAATATTTTTCTATAGAAAAATTTTCGATGAAAATACTTTTCTGTAGAAAAATTTTCGATAAGAATATATTTCTAAAATTTTCGATAAAAACATTTTTCTCTAAAAAAAATTTCGATAAAAACATTTTTTTATAGAAAAATTTTCGATCAAAATATTTTTTTATAGAAAAATTTTCGATAAAAATATTTTTTTATAGAAAAATTTTCAAAGAAAATAGTTTTCTATGGAAACATTTTTGATAAAAATATTTTTCTATAGAAAAATTTTCGATGAAAATATTTTTCTATAGAAAAATTTTAGATGAAAATATTTTTCTATATAAAAATTTTCGATGAAAATATTTTTCTATAGAAAAAATTTCGATAAAAATATTTTTCTATAGAAAAATTTTCGATGAAAATATTTTTCTATAGAAAAATTTTCGATGAAAATAATTCCTATAAAAATATTTTTCTCTGGAAAAATTTTCGATAAAAATATTTTTCAAAAAGAAGAGTATTTGCATTTGATCCCAAATCTGTTACATTTATTTATTAATGTAACAGACCAATTTATTGATAAAAAGCCAAAAAATGTTTGCAGAGAAACCAAATTCGTCGACGCGTTTCGATGGTTGGTTAAGCCATCTCTTCAGGAGGATTATCCCCAATTTAGACAGATCGAAAACCTCGCATTATTACTAAATTTACAAATATAACTTTTAAGAATTATGTTCATAAACCAAAAGTAAAAGCGTAGATTATCGACTGAACAAAAACAAACATTTTTCAGTTTTCATCTACCTTTTTCTATAGAAAAAATTTCGATGAAAATATTTTTCTATAGAAAAATTTTCGATAAAAATATTTTTCTATAGAAAAATTTTCGATGCAAATATTTTTCTATAGAAAATTTTTCGATAAAAATATTTTTCTATAGAAAAATTTTCGATAAAAATATTTTTCTCTATTAAAATTTTCGATAAAAATATTTTCTATAGAAAAATTTTCGATGAAAATATTTTTCTATAGAAAAATTTTCGATGAAAATATTTTTCTATAGAAAAATTTTTGATAAAAATATTATTCTATAGAAAAATCTATGATAAACATATTTTTTTAAAAGAAAAATCTTTCATAAAAATATTTTTCCATAGAAAAATATTTGATAAAAATATTTTTCTACAAAAAATTTTCGATGAAAATATTTTTCTATAGAAAAATTTTCGATGAAAATATTTTTCTATAGAAACATTTTTGATGAAAATATTTTTCTATTGAAAAGTTTTCGATAAAAATATTTTTTCTATATAAGTACTCATTTTAATAAAGTACTCATTTAATAAAATGGTACCAATTGATCGATAGCTTTTTGACTAAAGTCACAAGATATATAATAAAATCTTGAATGTGGGAGGTATCTGAAAACTGCTCTGGTTGGAACGATCTTTTATCAAAATTATAGCAAGTAATCACTTAGCCAATATTAGAAGAGGATACTTCTGTCGAAACAATTGTTCAACAGGAGCAACTGCTCAAATAAAATGACATTTGAAAATAATGAAAGGAATTTTGAATTTAATTAATGAATTTAAAATTTTTTAAAATAAAATGATAAAAATTTGAGTTTTTTAAATAAAATAAATAAAATATGATTAATGATTTTAAAGTTTTACAATATTTTCTAAGATTACATCAAGAGTCTAGAAAAAAAGGCAAATGTTTTTGAAAGATTTTTGTGAATTCATTTATTTTTACAAATCTCCAAGAAATCATTTAAAAATTTGAAAGAAAAGAAGAATCGTAAAAATCTTATAGAATCTTTAACAAAAAGTAAAATTTTATGTTGCTAACAAAATACTTGACACCTTTCGTTACAGTTGTTCAGCAACAGCAGCCGAACGAGTCCTTGTTAAAAAGGCGACAAAATTTTTAAACAAAAGTGTCTGGCAAAGTGTATGAAAAGGTGGCCTAAACAATTGTCTAGAGACGAGTTAACAGCAAATGCAAGCACGAACATCATAAATCATGGCCAAGTTAATAAAAGAAAGTCAAAGGATCAAACAGGATTGTCAAAGGAAATGTTAAAAAAAAAAAACTTCTCAAAAAAGAAAAGGAAACATTTTAGAATTTAGAATTAAAGGCAAATGATTAATTTGAAATATTTTCTTTAATAAAAAAAATTTAAATCAAAGGATTTTTTCCCAAAAAAAGGACACAATAAGCTTAAAATTTCATTAGTTAAGGCTGTTGACAAATCAAGATTTTTTATAGTACAAAAAACAAGAAAATTTTGCAACAAATGCTCATAATTAGTTTGACGGCTTTTTTGGAAACCCAAAAAAGTATTAACTAGTTAAATTTTGTTAAAGATTAGGTTAACATTCTCTAATATTGAACTGTCATTATTCTATTTGGCAATTAAGGCTTATTCATGCAAAATTTTCGGTTATAAATTATTAAAAATACACAAATTTTTCAAAAATTTGAGTCTAACCTTGAACAAATCAACAAAATGTCATGTTTAAACTGACAGCTTGTTGACAGTTGACAGCTACAACAAACATTTAACTTCGTTAGTATGACAAACTACCACCTTGATTTTTCTCTTTAACAATTCTAGAGTAAATCAGTTCTCACCTATTGTCATAATTGCAAAATAATTTGTTCACACATGTAAATTGTGCGGCTTCTTCTAACTCTATTTTAGCAGTTCCTAGAATTTATATAGAAAAATCTACTTTTTTGGCGCTAATTCCTTTTTTTGTGTTAATCCTTAAGTCCTTTTTAGGTTTCTTTGCTGGGGTTTGACATAAAATTCGTTGAAATTAGTATTTTATTGTTTTTCCATTTAAATTTTAGACATATCGTCTTAATTGGATCAAAATTTTGTTTGGTAAATGACTTCATGGCCCCTCATATTTTAGGGATTTTTCTAGAAAAGGTGTTGACATTTTTTTTTTAGTTCAAAATACGTTAAATTCTTCTGCGCAATTTGCCGCCAATTAGAACCAAATGTGTTTGAATAGTTTTGTTAGAGTTCATATTTTCCATTATATTCTAATTCTTGAGCGTTAAAATATACTCAGTTTAAAGAATTGGCTCTCAATTATATTCTCAATTCTCAATTATATTCTGCTCGCTATTTTGAAAGTCTAATATCTCCCATAGCTCTCTAATAATCGATCTCATATTTTTAATCAACTTTTGTTACTTTCGGTGTCAAGATACCGAATACAACTTCTTAATAAAGCAAAACTCATAAAAGAGCTTTTACTCGACTTAAATTAACTAACAATTAAAAGAAGCTTTAGAAGCTTTTCTCTGTCTTTTTCATGTAGCGTCGTTATGTTAGTTAGATCTTGTTTGGCTGTAGGCAAAAGTCCCTTACTCAATTTTTCGAAGGGTTACGTTTTTCTACCTATTTAAGGTTTACTTAGACACTTTAACGACAGACTCCAACTGATTATTGACTGAACCGATCGTCTTAAAAGTAAACACTAATCTAATCTGTTACACTTGGAAAATACTGCTCTATCGTGAAAATTGTAAGGGTAACGCCTCCAAAACAAGTTGACTATATCGGGTATCAATTTTAAAGTGTTATTCCTATAACTTGATTTACAAAGTCCCAAAAGCTTCCTGAAACTTTTTGGCTACATAGTAGCTTTTACGATTTTAAGAGCTTCTTGTGTTATTCCCTCATAGCTCCAAAAGTGGAAGTATAAGTGGAATTATTTAAAAGGTAAATCGTCCATATTTCTTTAAAATTGAAGAATCCAATACTAGAGATGCAAAAGATAATTGAACAAAATCTGAGCAAAAAGTTTATCAAGGTTTCGAATACAGAAGCTTCGAACACTTAATCTGATCCTATTAGAGAATATGTAAAGATATAGTTAGGTAAAGGGAAGTTCTTAATTCGGTCATTATCTATGTCAATGTTATTGGATGCAACTTTAAAGAAATAAAAGCGCAAAGTTCTCTTCTGTACGACAAGGCAAGACAACTACGGGGAAGATGATATCGACCCTTCCATCTCGTCACCACAGCTTCTGCAAAATTGATTTTTCAATACGGACACAAGTAGGGCTACATCGTTTCTTGATAGTTAGATCGTTTCCTAGTTCTTCTAATCTGCTACAATCTAGCTACCTCTTATGCTATGCTGTGTTTGAAGCTGAGTCATCTTGATATGCTGAGTCATCTTAAAATGTGGAGTCATCTTTATCTGATAAGTTATTTTGAATAAGGTAAATATACATCTTGTCTTCATAGTTAGATCGTTTCCTATTAAAAAGGGGCCACATCTATTAGAAATGGACACATCCTCGTATATTCTCTAGTAGTAGGACCTTACGAGTAGCTAGAGGCCTGCTTACTAAATCTAGTTCTTTGGCAATTTGAAAGGATGTCAAAAGTCTAGCTATTTATTATGCTCTATAGTTTGTTTGATGCTGAGTCATCTCGATATGCTGAGTCATCTTGGAATGAGGAGTCATCTTAAACTACTAAGCCATCTGGAACGCAGGTAAATTAACATCTTGTCTTGGTAGTTAGATCGCTACCAATCAAAAAGGGGCCACATCTGCCTAAAATGGACACATTCTCCGACAGACGCCCAACTATCATTATCTGAACTGTACACTCTATTTTAGTTCTTCGACAATTCTAGTTCTTCGACAATTTTTAAGGAAGTCCCAAGTCTAGCTACTCTGTTTGAGTCATCCCGATATGTTAAATCATCTTGAACTGACGAGTCATCTTGAACTGTTGAGTCATCTTAAACAAATGTAAAGATACATGCTGTCTTGATAGTAAGAAAGTTTCTCATCCTAACGGGGTCGCATCTGTCTGAAATGGACACATCATCGGAAAGACGCCAACTATCATTTGCTGAATTGTATACTCACTTAGTACCTTCTACGGTAATTTGTACGGTAGTCCCATGTCAAGTGATCTCGTATGCTTTACAGTTTGATTGATGCTGAGTCATCTCGATATGCTAAGTCGTATTGAGCTGATAAGCCATCTGCAACTGTTGAGTCATCTAAAACAGATAAGAAATCTTGAACTACTAAGCAATCGGGACCTACTGGGTTATTTTAAACAGCTTAGCCATCTGAAAAATGGACACATGATTGGAAAGACGCCCAACTATGATTTGCTGAATTGTATACTCACTGTAGCAGTAGTACCTTTTTCGGTAATTTGTAAGATAGTCCCATGTCTAGTGATCTTGTATGCTTGACTGATGCTAAATCATCTCGATATGCTAAGTCGTATTGAGCTGATAAGCCATCTGGAACTGTTGAGTCATCTAAAATAGCTGAGCCATCTTTAACTGCTAAGCAATCCCGACCTGCTGAGTTATTTTAAACTGCTAAGCCATCTGAAACTGCTGAATAATCTTACATTGCTAAGTCATCTTAAACTGTATAATCATTACAAAATGCTGAGTTATCTTATACTGCTGAGTCATTACGAAATGCTTAGTCATCTTCAACGGTTGAGTCATCACAAAATGCTGAGTCATTTCGAAATGCTGAGTAATCTCGAAGTGCTGAGTCATCTTAAATTGTTTATTTATCTCAAAATGCTGAGTCATCTAGAATTGCTTAGACACCTTAAACTGCTGAGTAATCTTAAATTGTGAGTCATCTCGAAATGCTGAGTAATGTTAAATTGCTAAACCATCCCGAAATGCTGAGTCATCTTGAATTTTTTGGTCATCTTAAACTGCTGAGTCATCTTAAATTGCTAAATCATCTCGAAATGGTGAATCATCCCGAAATGCTGAGTCATCTTAAATTGCTAAATCATTTTGAAATTGCTGACTTATCTCATCTTGAATTGCTTAGTCATCTTAAACTGCTGAGTCATCTTGATCTGCTGACTCATCTAAAATTATTGAGTTATCTTTCATTGAAGTATTTTACGGTACGTGAATTTCCTTTAGACTCTTACACAGTATCATCGGTCTTAGTATCGCTGTGTACAACCAGTGAGCAATGCCCAGTGAGTCCAAAGGTAATAGGCTCCATATTATGAAGGCATATTATGAAATAATATATTAATTATTTTAGTAGAAGATACCTGAAGATACAACCAACTAAATCCTCAACGAGTCTATTTACCACCTGGATAAAAGAAGTAAGCCTACAACTTGGCGTCGAGATGGATGGTGTACCAATTCCCACAGTAAACCCCCAAAAATCCCGGGAGTCACACTCGACAGCCCTTTTACCTCGTGTGGTCAGCGTCGCTAAGTTATACTCAGTGGAGAAATATTCAATGATGCCAAAATGCCGCCCTAATAACAATAACAGGCTGCCTACAAATTACATCATCTTCATGAGGAAAGTGAAGGCACACAATTGTATGATATCACAGCAGTTTCTTTTGGGATGTCATAGGAGAAATCATCCAACTTTGACATCATACCCGAGGCATGTCAGAAAAGATCTTCGAAGATATGTACTTGATCCTTTAGATCATACCTCGTACATGTCAGCATTTCAGGTTATCGCATGAATTTTGAATGAGGAGGTCACCCACTGCCCATAGTAGAAGAAAAAAAGAACTTGGCGTGGAAAACAGGAGTCGTTCTGGATTAACTGAGATCGGGATGAAGCAACAGATTAAACATATTTAGGGTCAAATGTGGGCCGATTATCTCGAAATTTGGCAAATTGATTACAGTTGTTACAAATTATGTGTACAAAAAAAAAAAACTTGAAATTCTCATCATCTTTAAATTTACGAGCGTTTTAGTGATTTTTGTCTCATTTAGTGCGTTTTTAAAGAAGAATTTGTATGGGAGCTATGGTCAAATGTGAACCGATTTCAACGAAATTTGGTTTCATGAAAAAATATTTATATTTGTGACCAATATATCAATTCCGGGAAGTGGGACCTATAGGAGGTACCATAAATAATGGACCGATTTTGACGAATTTCAGTAGACATGATCTCACTATACAAAAAAATGATCTGTGCCAAATTTCATTAAATTATCTTTAGAATGGCGACCTGTAGTTTGATTACAAGGTTTACATGGGGGTCCAGCCAGCCAGACGGACGGACATCGCTAAATCGACTCAGAAAGTGATTCTAAGCCTATTGGTATACTAAAAGGTGGGTCTACGACCCGCCGTTGGAACCATATACATGGAACTACTGCCACTGCTTTAGAAGACAGGGGCTACAATTTTACACGTGACATGTTTATTAAAACAAATACACAAATACACATCTAACAGTTAGACCTTAATACACTTTAGTATCTAGTAACAAGCTATTCATAAGTTTTTTTGATTTAAAAACATCTGCCCTTCCAATACATACCCCAATTAGAAATGAAGTCTTTTATCTATAAAAAAAAAAACTCACCTAAAAATCCACGTGATATTTAAAATAAAAAAATAAACTCTAAAATGACCTTCATTTTTTTTAAATCCGCTTAAAACCCACCAAATAAATAGAGATAACCTAAAAACGATCGAAAGCAACAAAAATGTAACGTGACATAACTGATCAAACAACCTGGCAACAGCTGTTGAGCGGGGGGGATTAAAATATTTTAGCGCAAGCGTTTCCGCCAACAAACTCAAATTTAACAGGAGGAGGGTCGTTGAGGATTTTGAATTTAAAATCGACTAGAATTTATTAAAAGAAAAAAGGTCATTTAGAAGGATCAAGCAAATAATTAATAGAAACGGTACTTCGTTTTTAGACAACAAATCTCTCATACTCTCTATAGAATCCCTATGAAAATGCGCTTAAGGATTCTATTACCCGAAATTTAGCCGGAAAAAACTTGATTTTCTGTTTTCAACAAAAACAAAAAACTCAATAAACTGTAAAATAGCAAAAGAAAGAATTTCTTTTGAAAAATAATAACAATATTGTATCATTTCAAACAATACAAATTGTTTAAAATTTTTTTAATATTTATTCTTTAATATTGCTTAATAAAAATCAATAAGATTTTAATCCTTATTCATTTAGTGTCTTCAAATTAAACAAGAGATTTCGAAAAAAACACTACAAAATTTTAAAAGAATAAACAGGAAGTTACCTTGCCTTCTTCTTCGTTTTTTGTCTTCGAAATGGTGGAGGTATTAGCAACCTTGCAGTTTTTTTCTATACTATACTCGTATGGTCGTTAGATTACTTCCTTTTAGTGTTTAGAGTTTTTTTGGCTGAATACTATTACATATGGTCCATTAATAGTCCATCCATTAAGGTTTTTTTTTTATTTATTGTTTACATGTCACTTTAGTTCCTTAAATATTATCCTTACGTCCTTGTTTAGACAATTCCAAAATGGTGTGTATCAAATTTAGTTTTAGTTTGTCAAGAGTTCGTTACGAACTAGAATTTTGAATGGTTCTTGAAAAATGTTTTTAAGATTAATTCAGGTCTTTTAAGGCTCAGAGATTACTTTTATGTCTTGCCTAATATTTGTTAATACAGTCAGGATTCGGTCCTCTACTTAGAATCTCAATAATTTGTCATTTCGTTATTGAACTAAGAATCCTCCACTGAACATTTGACATGCCCATCTTAGTTTAAATCCAGCCAGTAGGTTATCTTTCGGGATCTTCGATCTTCTTGAAAAGTTTTGCAAAGAGTACCATCGATACTTTCATGAATTGCCAAACCTTGATCAGGGGATTCCACCAACTATTGTGGATGTTTGTGCAAATGCTTAGGATGCCTAAGCATTTGCACAAGCACCCACACAGGCAGTTTAATGTTATTCCAAAACATTTCATCTAAATAAGGTCACCTATTGTTGAAAAGGTCACCAAAGAATTCCATCGTTTATTTCAGGATTCGAATTACCATGAAATAGTTGACTGGTATGGTAAGTGGGATCTGGGAGTCCACAAAACTTAAAGATAATAGACTGTCTTTAGTAGGAGTTTATGTAAATCCGTTCATTAACCCATAAGGCAATTGAATGTTGATCTAAAGCAATCCATCTTATTAGGTCACCAAAGAGTTCCATAGAGGATTGATCCATTTTTTTATAAACAGGAGTTTCTTTAATGATGTTGGAAAAGTCACCAAAGAATTTCTTCTACGATTTCAGGGGTTGCTGCACTTAGATCAGGAGATTCGAAATACCATCACAATGTCGACTGATTATGGTAAGAGGTATCGGGGAGTCCATATGCTATAAAAGAATAGACTGGCTATTGTGGGGTTTGTGTGAATCCCTAGCCGTTCTTTAAACCCTTCTTCTGTTATCCTTAACTCCTAGTAGAGCATAGGGCCCCAAACCCTTAAGGCATATAAA
Organism: Stomorhina lunata; assembly: GCA_933228675.1. NCBI lineage: Eukaryota > Metazoa > Arthropoda > Insecta > Diptera > Rhiniidae > Stomorhina > Stomorhina lunata. Next base: position 111,291,882 of record OW121744.1, on the reverse strand, counting down.
TATTGTTCCAAAACATTCCATCTAATTAGATCACGGAAGAGTGACATAGAGGATTGGTCCATTTGGTAGATTTTGTATCTTAAAGTTCCATGAATAAAGAGTTGCTTCTTCAAAATGTCTGGAAAGGTTCATCTGTTATCATTGGCTCCAAGTTGAGCATAGGGCCTCATAGAATTGGTTTCATTCATCAGAATATTCTTGCATAGATTAGACACCTCCAAAATCCTTGTGCCAGCTGCCGTAGCAGGGGGATTTCTCGCATGTTTACCCCTCGGAGTAGTATATACTGTAATGTTGTTTCCTTCCATGCTTTAAACATCGTAAGTACTAAGTCGATGAATGATGAGTCCAAAGACAAGAGCCACGTTTGTAAAGCGAGCCGCTCGATTGGAGACAGACGCCCGCTTGTAGCCGCAGCTAACATGTTGAACAGACGCTACAGTTTCGTACTTTACCAAGTACAATTATCTTAGACCTTTAGACCAAAAACGTCGGAATGGCTCCAAGATAACTCACTCTCACTTTAGCCCTGGCCTGGAATCCCACTCGGGTTGTTTACCGCATCTTCAACTAGGTTGCTCAGGTTTCCAGGATGTACCAAGAGGAGGTGGGCAAAGCTGGTAGTAGGACGTAGCAATCCAATTTTAACTAACCCCTCTAAGACCTGGCATCACTGCGAAACCGACCTGGTATCACTGCGAAACCGTGCAACGGTGCACTTTTCGGATACCTTTACGCCTCCTCCAGTATCTACTTATTCCCTATTTTTTCCGTACTCTTGGGAGTACGTCATGTCTGGGATAATAGGTTTAAGGTCAAACGTGACACAATAGGGAGGGATTACTCAGACGAACTGACCTTTAGCGACGTAAATGACATACTCCAATAGGAGAGCCTTACGCTGGCGTCTTGATCGATTCGGATTCGGAATATGAAGTTACTGTTACCCTAGTTCCTGCCGTATAGCTTCTATGGTTGAGTCAGGTCAGACAGATCGGTCCTTTGCGCCACCGAAGCTACTCAGACCTCAGAAATGGTCTCGCTGGTTTCTTACTCGAAGAATGTGATCACTATGATCTCAACTCCGGGCCAAGTCAAAGCGGGATTCTCACTGAGGATTCTTGCTTGTGTGTGGAAGGTGAGTCAGACTGACTTGATTCCGGTACCCACTCAAATCGGCTAACTTCACCATCACCAGCGACTCCACTCAGACCTCTGTCTCGGAGAATGCGATCGCTGAGTCAAGTCAGACAGATCAGTCTGATTCCATCTGTGCCACCAAAGCCACTCTGACCTCATCGGTTCTCTCGCTGGATTCTGACTCGGATTCGGCCGGATGCTGTGGTGGCAGCACCGCCATAGAGAAAGCTTAAAACTAGCCGAACTAAATTCGATAAGGCGATTAGCGGCCTATCTTAAAAAGATGGCTGATGAAGGTTTTACTCTATTCGACGTTTACGAGAGGAGACAGCTTAATAAGCATAGGCAGAGCGTTGCTAAATTCAAGGACCAAGGATATCTTCGGTATCTATTCTAGTTTCGTCAAGCGAGGAGAAGCAGGTAGTTCGACAGCACCTAAAAAGGAGAGAAATCAGTGGATTCTCGCAAAATGACAAGCAAAGAGCCTGTTGCCGAAGACCAAGCATGTTTAAGAATTCCATGCACTTCGATCATGTAAGCATATTCTCCAATTTCGCTGGCTTTTCCAAGCTTTGAAAGATTTTCTTCTATATGGCCTTTCCATGAATTCCTTCTTGATACTTTAAAAGCCAGCAGTTACGCAATATGTTTCAATATATTTCTTAGAATATTTATATCATCGGCAAACACGGGTAGCACGTGTTTTTCTGTTGAAAATTGTGCCAGATGTACATATTAACTGATGCATTTCGCAGGATCTTTTCTAACAAAATGTTGAAGAGATCGCGTAATAAACTATCGCCTTGCCTTGCATTTTAAAACTTGGACATATCAAAAAGTATAAGTTAAAACAAATTTTTCTATTATAGTTTATGTAGAATAGCCACAACAAAATTTTTGGTTTTTCTATTTGAAAGTACTCAATATTTGATGGTACCAGAAAATTAGGTTTGAGGAAGTTAGAAGACGATTTTTTAGAGAAGTTGTTAAACCAGCTTTTGACAATTACAAAATTAAAACTTTTGTTGCATAAACCTGCAACAAGCTGTGTAGTAGCTTTGTTTATGCGAAAAAGTAATCAGAAGTAATTTGAACTTTCTTTTTAGAAATACTCAATGTTTGATGGTGTCGGAAAACTTAGTTTGATGATATTAGAAAAAGATTTTTGGAGGAACTATTAGTGAAGCTTTGAGTAATTAGAAAATTAAAAATCTAGCTGCATAAGCTTGCAATGAGCAGTGTTTTTTACATTATCTTTAAAGGGTTTAAGTAATTTTTGCTAGAGTGTCTTCTATTAAATCAAATTGTAAATGTTTGAAGATTTAAACAAAAATTTGGAACATTAATTTAAATTTGTCACCTCAAATTAAATTTCCAAACGATTTATTGGTGATAATTTAATCTTGTTATACTTTAGCTTAAAGCCATAATTTCTTTGATTTTAAATTCTTTAATGATTTATTAATTTTTGTGAGACTGTTTCCTTATCTGATAACTCTTTCTGTAAAATTTTTATAAAATGTTTTTAATTTTAAATTGTAAAGTGATTAAATATGATTTTTGTAATATTTATATGTATGTATATAAATTTATATTCAATTTCTTTTAAAACATCAATTTCTTATCAGTCCCTACTGAAATTTGGTGGTAAGCCAATAAAAATGAAAAATATCAGCATAAAAAAAAAGTTTAGTACTATTAACATAAAGATTATACAACCCCTGAGTACAATTTTTGAATATTTTAAAGCTTTAAAAGGGAAACAGACACTAAATGGCTTTTACTCTTAGAAGACTCGTAAAAAACCCAAAAGCAATTATTAAAAGATTTATCAGTTTTATGACTAATTTTACATAATTTTTGGGTGTTAGGAGGTTTTTTTGCTATAAGAATTTAAAAAATTGGCTAGAAATATGTTAAAGCAAAAACATAATCTTATCAGTTTAAAATTTTTTAAATTTCCATAAATATGAAAAAAACTGAACCCAATGTGCGTTTGTTTTGCATTCGAAAAGAACTTAAAACAGTCTCTAGAGTTTTGCATTTATGTCTTGATGTTTGTGTATATTATCTATGCTCGTAGCATATTTTGTCTCTAACATTTTTTTCTATTGTGCGATTTGAAAGCTTATTTCTTTAAAAATCTCAAGATCAAGGATTTATTTTAAATTATCATTGGGTCGGTTACTGCACTCTGGCAAAATCCTAACAAAAAATTTCTTAATAGTCAACGAGTAAATCCAACAAATACTTAATTCAAAATTCATTATCACCATCATTTTTAGCAATTTAAAAATATTTAAATATTTATTTTTTTGTCAAAGAGTGCACGCATATACTGATTAGCTTTCAAATTGTTGTTGCCTATTTTTAATTCAAAATTTTGAATAAAAATTGATATATGATTTTTTTTTTTGTCAAGCTGTACTGCAATTATTAAGATTAGCTGGTGTCTGGTTTTATTGCTGCATAAATTATACAAATTTTTGGACAATACGTAAATACTGGAATACGAGTATTAATCTAGAATTTACTAAACAATTTTTTTCTGCGTTAGGAACAAAGAAATTCTGAAAATTACCAAAAAATTTCTTTGTTTTTGGCAGTTATTACATTACGAAATTTTAAATTTCGTAAAAAAAAAAAAAAAATTTTATGTCGATTTTTATCGATCTCTAAAGATCCTCCATTAGATTCATAGTGAAACCAACAAAATCATATCACGGACCTCACCCTCTCTCTCATTTCATCACTCGTCATCATTTACGTCAAGTACTAAAATCTTTGGAAGCTTTCTGTCGATCTTTGATGATATCCTACTTCAATGCTTTTTACAAAAGCTTCCAACATCGTGCCACTCTTTCTCTTTATTACTCGTCATATTTATAATCTTCTAAGCTTTTAAAGCTTAAAGACTGAACTAGTTTCCATAGAAAAAAGTGAAGACTGAACTATTTTCTATAGAAAAAAGTGAAGACTGAACTATTTTCTATAGAAAAAAGTGAAGACTGAACTATTTTCTATAGAAAAAAGTGAAGACTGAACTATTTTCTATAGAAAAGAGTGAAGACTGAACTATTTTCTAGAGAAAAAAGTAAAGACTGAACTATTTTCTAGAGAAAAAAGTAAAGACTGAACTATTTTCTATAGAAAAAAATGAAGACTGAACTATTTTCTATAGAAAAAAGTGAAGACTGAACTATTTTCTATAGAAAAAAGTGAAGACTGAACCATTTTCTATAGAAAAAAGTGAAGACAGAACTATTTTCTATAGAAAAAAGTGAAGACTGAACTATTTTCTATAGAAAAAAGTGAAGACTGAACTATTTTCTATAGAAAAAAGTGAAGACTGAACTATTTTCTATAGAAAAAAGTGAAGACTGAACTATTTTCTATAGAAAAATGTGAAGACTGAACTATTTTCTATAGAAAAAAGTGAAGACTGGACTATTTTCTATAGAAAAAAGTGAAGACTGAACTATTTTCTATAGAAAAAAGTGAAGACTGAACTATTTTCTATAGAAAAAAGTGAAGACTGAACTATTTTCTATAGAAAAAAGTGAAGACTGAACTATTTTCTATAGAAAAAAGTGAAGACTGGACTATTTTCTATAGAAAAAAGTGAAGACTGAACTATTATCTATAGAAGAAAGTGAAGACTGAACTATTTTCTATAGAAAAAAGTGAAGACTGAACTATTTTCTATAGAAAAAAGTGAAGACTGAACTATTTTCTTTAGAAAAAAGTGAAGACTGAACTATTTTCTTTAGAAAAAAGTGAAGACTGAACTATTTTCTATAGAAAAAAGTGAAGACTGAACTATTTTCTATAGAAAAAAGTGAAGACTGAACTATTTTCTATAGAAAAAAGTGAAGACTGAACTATTTTCTATAGAAAAAAGTGAAGACTGAACTATTTTTTATAGAAAAAGTGAAGATTGAACTATTTGCTATAGATCCTCTTTTCAAAGTTGAGAAGATCGCGATTAACACGATATATAAACGATCATATATTTCCGAGATCACAATTTAAACGATTTCAATTCAAAATTGCGACCGGAAGAGTTCATGGAAGAGATTTCAAATATTTGATCTTGTTCGTGCTAAATGATCCTCATGATCAAACATTTTAAATGTTTTTCTTGTTTGATAAAAAGTAGATGCTCCACTGGGAGTCAAGGATAACAGAAGAAGAAGAAGATTTTTTATATCTCATATTTTTTTTTAAATATTGAAAAAAAAATTTTTTCATTAAATGAACTTTGATATTTTTTGACGATTGATCTAAGAATTAAAAATTATCAAAAATTTCATTGGATTATTAAGTAAAATATAAAGAATTGTCAGATTTTTTTAATATAAATTTTCTTACACTTTTACGAAGGTTATGAGGAAAAGTGTAAATTTTAAATTTAGAAAAAAAATTTTTTAAATGAACTTTGATAGTTTTTGACGATCGTTCCAAGAACTAAAACTTATCAAAAATTATTAAATTATTATATTATTTAGTAAAATATAAAGAATTGTTTGATTTTTTTATAAATTTTTTCTTATACTTTTACGAAAGTTATGAGGAAAAGTGTAAATAAGGACGTTAAAAAATTTGTGAGAATTTGTCCTACATTAAGAGATCATTGAAGAGACCTAAAATGTTCGTTCTAAATGATCCTCATGATCAAAGATTTTAAATCTCTTCCTTGTTTGATTAAAGTTGGCAGATTTAATAAAACGCTTCAGCCACAATCACTTCCCTCCAGAAGATTTGCTCAAATACTAAACCAGAGATCTCAACACTGATCATGGACAACCAAAGCGATTAGCAGGCAAATCTAAGGAACCAGTTTTATAATGTCCTGAAAAGCAGATAGAGTTAAGAAAATCCAGGTGATCAAAATTTGAAAAAATTTAAAACGCGGATTAAATTTACAAAATTTACACAAATTTCAAAATGACCTTCAATATGAGGCGAAAAAATCACGTTAATCCAAGCACTTAAAAATAAATTTAAGAAACATTTAATATGAAATTTAAAAGTTTAAGCCGGAGGATTAAATATTTTTTCTAATTTAGAGAACTTACCTCTTTAATTGTAACAGCGAAAAAAGAAAAACGCTGAAAAAATTACCAAGATCTTGATGTAAAAACACATGGACGATGGCTTAAATTGTTAATCCGTGTAAGTTAGCGTTAATCCGTGGACTAAAATAAGTTTAAGAAATTTTTTACCTCTTAAGCAAGAGGATTTAAGTTTTTTTCAAAAGGTTTTCTCAAGCAGGCCAATGTGCACAAACAGCGAGATCAACAAGAGATTAACTTTAATCCTCTAATAGCGCAAGGCTTGCAAATCCATGTGTGTGTGTTTTTAGTGGGCGTAATATTGATGGATTTTCCTTAAATCTAGGCTTTAATCCCCTGGCTTAGCGTTTTAAGAAGAGAGCAAGATTTATGTTTTTTCTTTTGCCTAAAAAGAGTAGCTAGAATTCCAGAAGAGAGAGTAAATTTAAAGATGATCCTGAAAAAAAGAGTAAGCAGGTCATTTTTTTCTTAGCTGGGTCTGGCAAAACATCAAGCGAAAACACATTCTAAGAACATATCCGGATTTAAGCCGGATCAAATTGGGATCATAATTATGGAAATTCATAACAAGACAACAACAGCTAAAGAGTAAAATGCAAGTGCTGGTGCTTTGCCAAGCAATTCGCGCTCTACCTGCTTGTGTGCAAAAATACTCTTGCGTCAACCAGGTAAGAGAAATTTCGTGGAATTTTTGTGTGCGTGTGTAATTAAGAAGTCAAAATGTTTTTTTGAAAAAACGTAAACTACATGTAAATCTGAACTAAATCCGGATTAAGAATGGACTTACGTCATAAATGTATTTAAACGCTAAATCCGGATTAATGAAAAAAGATTTGGGTGCATTTTCAACTGTGTTTTTCTTAAAAATCCATAAAAATGTTATGCAGATTTATGATTTTTTATGCAAAATACGAGCACATGACTTTAAGATGACCTGAAAAGGTTAGAGAGAACATTAGCTTAAAGGCAAGATTGAGTTTTTTCCTCTAAGGCTTAAAGAGAGATTTTACTTTTTTGAGTATTTTCCAAGAGAAGATTTTGAAGTGGTTATGTTTTTGTAAGAGAGTAGATTCTAGTTGATATTTGCATAAGATCTTTGAGAGATTTTGCTGATCGGCTTTACTTTGTTGTTGTGATATATTTTTTCCTTTTTAAGTGTTAGTTTTTTATGAAGATCCTTTTTTTTATTGAATTTCTTTTTTAGGTTTTAGCGGTTTGACTTTTTTACAAATATTTAACTTTTTGTGTTTTTTATGTAACAGAATTGGGAAATGTGTTATTTTTCGCTAGGAGCTAAAAAACTATATGATCACTTCCGCTTTGGTGTGAATTTCTTATCGTTTACCTAGTGAGTTTTTTAGTGAAAGGAATTCCAGTTCCTTTAACTAAAAAACTGAGGACGAAATTTGATTTTTAGGAAGTTTGAAATTTGAAACGATCGATATAAATTTTAAAAATTAGTCCAGTTTACACATAAGTTTTATATAATCTTTAGTTAATCCTGGATTTGATAGGAAAAAAAAAATTTCAAAAAATGAACTTTGATATTTTTTGACGATCGATCTAAGAATAATAACTTATTGAAAATTTCATTATATCGTATGATAATATATAGAGAATCGATGGATTTCTTAATAAAATTTTTCTTACACTTTTGAGAAAGTTATGAGGTAAAGTTTAAGTGAATTAATTATTCTTAAGTAAAGTATTTCCGAGAATCATGATCTGTTTAATCTAATAAATACGAACATCAAGAAAAATATTCGTTTAACGTCCTTATCATAATGATCTTAATTTCTTCTTTATATATCTTATACAATTTAAATTTTGATTTTTTTTGTTTTCAAAAAACGAACTTTGATATTTCTTGACGATCGATCTATGAATAATAACTTTTCAAAAATTGCATTATATCGTATGATAAAATATAGAGAATCGATAGATTTTTTTATAAAATTTTTTTTACACTTTTGAGAAAGTTATGAGGAAAAGTATAAATGAACTAATTGATCTTAAGAAAAGATCGATCAACGATCGTCAAGGAAAATATTCGTTTAACTTACATAATCATAATGATCCTAATTTCTTCCTTATATATCTTATACAATTTAAATTTTGATTTTTTTTTTCAAAAAACGAACTTTGATATTTTTTCACGATCGATCTAAGAATAATAACTTTTCAAAAATTTCATTATATCGTATGATAAAATATAGAGAATCGATAGATTTTTTTATAAAATGTTTCTTACACTTTTGAGAAAGTTATGAGGAAAATTGTAAGTGAACTAATTGATCTCAAGAAAAGTAATTCCGAGAATCATGATCTGTTTAATATAATAAATACGATCGTCTAGGAAAATATTCGTTTAACGTACATAATCATAATGATCCTAATTTCTTCCTAATATATCTCATATAATTTAAATTTTGAAAAAAAAAAATTTTCAAAAAACGAACTTTGATATTTTTTGACAATCGATCTAAGAATAAAAACTTATCGAAAATTTCATTATATCGTTAAGTGAAGTATAAAGAATCTTTAGATTTTTTTATAAAATTTTTATTAAACTATTGTGAAAGTTATGAGGAAAAGTGTAAGTGAATTAATTGATCTTAAGGAAAGTGATTCCTAGAACCATGATCTGTTTAATCTTAAAATAAATACAAGTAACAAGGAAAATATTTTTTAACATACATTCATAATGATAAAATTTGTTCATAATATATCTAATATAATAAAATTTTTTTCAAAAATGAACTTTGATGTTTTTTGACAATCAATCTAAGAAAAATAACTTATCAAAAATATCATTTTATCATTGAGTAAAACATAAAGAATTACTTGATTTTTTCCTAAAATTTTTCTCACACTTTTACGAAAGTTATGAGGAAAAGTGTAAATTAGGATAAGGTAAAAAAATGTTGTATAAGTCTAATGAAATTGATTTTAAATTGGGAATAAATTTAGCTAAATTATTTAATAAATTTCCATAGTCTTACGATTAAATTTCACAAAAACATGGCTATAGGAACTGATATTAATTTTAAAGCATTTAAATAGGAGGCGGGTACAGCCCTTTAATGTCGAAATTGGAAAAGAAAATGTTTACTAGCGTCACTCGTTATTTTAATTGGTTAAAGATGTTCATTCGTTAACAAATTTTTAAGAATGATAAAGATTTTTCGGCAAACACTTGCCTGATCACTTTAATCTTAGACATCGGGAGATTTTTGTATATGGTTTAGGTCTAAGGTTAACCTTTGAATCGAACTTTAGGGAAGAGATTGTGGAATAAATTATTTGTTTAAGTTCTTAGAGTAAATTCTTAGAGTAAACATGAACTTTTTACTCAAAGAGACAAGAAAACTTTCTTTCTAAAGTCTGATTTTTTAAAGCCTTTTGAATTTAATTTAAAAAAATATTAGTTATGAGAAATGTCTTTATTTAAGTCGATAGTTCTTGTCTTATTTTATGTAAGACCATTCGTCTGTATACCGATTTTGGGCTAAATAAGCTAATATATGTAGATCATTTATTACATAATTCAACAATTTATTTGTATTAGTTTTTCTCAGACATTTATGATTTTAAGCTAAATATGCAAATATATGCAGATGATTTATATACTGTTGCAAAGCTAAGGTCTTGGCCTTTAATTTGGTATAAATTTAGATTTGTAGATTTTCATTAACAAAAGTTATAATAAGTTTAAAAACAAAATTTCTTTAATTTGTATTAAATAAAGAAAATCTCTACAGTTTTGAACATATTCAATTGTTCTGCTGATTGAATTAGGTCAGCTCTTTAATTTAGGCTGGTTTTAGGCATATAAATTGTCTATTTAAGCACAACAATTATAACTGTATTAAGGCTTAATATGCAAATATAAGCAACTAATTTATGTCTAGTTTAAAAGAAGAAATTTTAACTGTTAGTTTGATATAAATTTTGGCTTAATAGGTTAACGGCGAAAAATGTTAGAGCCTAGATAATTTAAAAAATTTCAAAATTTCACAAAAAAGCAACGTTAAAGTAATATCGGGTGATTTTTAAGAACTTTCGGATAAAAACACATACAATTTAAATAAAACTATGAAATCTTTACTTGAGTCGATAAAATAATCTATAAATTTTAAAATTCTAAGACGCTCTTGCCTTAATCAAAAGCTTTTTGAATGATTTTTTCTGATATTATATAATATTAAGCCTGAGTTCTTAATAAATATCGGGAAAGGACAGGATTTTTATTATATGACTTCTAAAAATAGGTCTTAAAAGATACTTAAATGTTTTATTTTGAATCTCATATTAATACTATAGATCTCAACATAACAAAATTGATTACTCGAACTTTAAAACGAGTTTTAGAAGACTTTCTAATAAAACTATATAAATTGTTCTATACATTTAACAAAAACTTTGAGGCCAAACTGATCTTCCCATTCAGTAGCAGAAAACCTCTTAAATTAAGAAATTTTCTTCCTCGATATTTCCGAATTATTAGACTTTCATGTACGATGAGTACGTCCGAAACTTCAATGGAAAGTCCAAGTTGAAAAAAATCTTTCAATTGGAGTGTATACGCACAAGATCAAAGCGCATGAAATTTTCAAGTGTGCTCGGTCTTTGACCTTAGCAGATTTAAAATATAGGCCATTTAAGCTGGTAAGCCCCTTAATTATATACATCATTTTCATACATTTATTCTATTAAAATAAGATTTTGAAAAATTTTCAAGATCGCAAGAATTGATAAAATGAACTGAAACTTCTATTATATCATTTCTTTAGATGTCGGCAATATCAAGATTTTTTTACAAAATTTTATCTGAACTCTTTCAAAAGTTGTAAGAAAAAGAAGATATTTCGACGAATTAAAAATATTCAAAAAATTTTTAAACTAAAAATTTTTGATAATTTTTTACCATCAAACGAATAACGTTTTTGTAACGAAACTTTCCTTACATTATCTGTTAAAATATTTAGTATCACTAGAATTTTGTTACAAAATTATTCGTGTCCTTTTATAAAAGTTATGAACAAAATATCAAATTTAGTCAATATCACAAAAAATATATCTAATCGATAATTTTTAATTATTTCTGAACTGAAGCTGGAATTTTTTAAGAAACCGGAAGAGAGTTTTAAAATATGTAAATTTTTCGAATTTTGAAATTCCCAATCTTTTGGAATTTTATACTTCCTAAATAATTGATATAAGTAATTGAAAAGTTTATTATATCATTTGGTATAATTTAAAGATTCGCCGGAATTTTTAGTAAAATTTTGGCTTTATTTTTACGAAAGTTATAAGGAAAAGAGTAAAAAAGGTCAGTAGCCAAAATTAAAAACATTTTTTGTTTATCCATTTTATCAATTATCTTTTTTCTTATATGCTAATTTTTATCGAAAATATTATAATCTTATTATTATACATTTTTTAAAACAAATCCTTACTTACTCTTAAACTCCAATAAATCCTTTCTTTAGACTGTACTTTTTCTCTGTTAACTCCTTTACAAAATTTCAAAAATTAAATTTCTTCATCCTTTTGCTAAATTTGCCAAAAAGACCATTAAAAATAATTTTCTTAATCCCTTCATTTCGTCTCATAGTTTAACAAAATTTTGGACCACCCATTTTTATTTTAGGCATAAGCAAAAATCTTAATCCTTTTACGGCAGGTAAATCCTTTTGCTGTGCTGTCTTACATTTAAAGGAATAGCCAAAAGAAAAGGAGTTACGAAAAATTTAGAAAATTTTTGAAAAGGAAACACAAAACCCAAAACCCTTTTTTTCCTCAACTGGTTTTTGCTGATTTTTGGTTTTTGTTTATAATAAAAATTATTAAAAGAACGTCCCACAATTTTGAATTTTCAAAACATTTTAGCAAACATTTTCCTGTTACAACAGGAGATTAAGCTAAATTTTATTTTTGAAACAGGATTAAAGTTTGAGAGACAAAAGAAAATTTTATGAAAAATATGCTTAAATATTAATTTTGCTTCAATTATATTTTATGAAAAGTAGGTGTTCTATTTAGCATTTCTTTGGCCTAAAGAGTAATTGTTTTCTAATCCTCGATGGGTTGGTATGTTTTCAAAAACAATTAGCGAAATTTTAATATTTTATTTGGAAATGGTGTGCTAATATGTTATGAGTTGATTTTGGGTCATAAAATTGCTTTAAAGTAGAAAATATGTAAAATTTATGAGAATCTCTAATATAATTTTGAAATTTTTTTTTGTTGCAAAAATTTTATTTTCATAATTTTTTACTATCAAGGTTTGAATTATAACTTATCGAAAATTTCATTATATCATTCAGTAGAATATTGAGAATCAGTAAATTTTTTGTAAACAATTTTTCCGTGACTTTTGCGAAAGTTATGAGGAAAAGAGTAAATTAGGACAAGTTCCAAAAAAAATTTTTTTCAAAAAAATTTTTTTTCAATAAAATTATTTTAGCAATTTTTGGCGATCGAACTAAAAACAATAATTAACCAAAAATTACACTACTACATTAAGTAGAATATTGAGAATCACTGGATATTGTTTTAAAAACTTTTCTTTTATTTCTACGAAAGTTATGACAAAAAGAGTAAATTAAGAAAGGAGCAAAAACAATATTTTTGTTTCAGTGTACGACTTAAAAATGAGAATCTGTTGAGGCAAATGATTAAATAATTATGCCTTAAAACTAGATTCAAGACCTTCTAGTTTAAACCCCTTATAAATAGTTTAAAACATTTCGAAAAATGTCATCCATTTTAATCTTATATTCTTATCATTTTTGAAATTTAAAGATTTTGATTAAAAATGTCCATAAAACTCACAATTTGCTTAAACCAAGAACTCTTTGAATCACCTTAACTATCACTATTCCCATAATATTTAATCTCTTACTTGAAGATTAGTAATAGATTAAACAAAAATGTTAATTCAATTTTGAAAATTCCAGAATTTTCTGAAAGACTTAAATGAATGAAGCGACTGGCGAATTTCCTTGAGAGTATGGATTAAAAAAGGCTTATGAAAACCGCGATTTTATTAATCCAATCCCGCGGATCAGATTACGTCAGGAAGTTGCGATGAGACAGCAATGACTACGAAAGCAGGCAAGATATAGAAAAGAGTATCTGCAAAAACACTCAGTTAACTTAGACTAAGGATTAAGCTAAGCGCCTCTCTCGATGTAATCTCACCCAAAAGAAACTGGAAGGCTAAGGAATTAGCTTAAGCAAGATTACGAAATCTAAACTTCCTAGATTTAAAGGAAGTGGCTTTAAAAGAATTTATATTAATGAAAATATAAAATAATTTTGAATATTTTAAGAATTTAACTAAAATTTAATTTTTTGTTTGATTTTCGAAATTTTAAAATATTGAATTTGATAATTTATTATGTCTAAAATATTGCAGACAAATGCTTGGAACTTTTATGAAATCGCTTTGTAAAATGTAGGGAATCAGAGGATTTTTTTACAAAATTTTCCCTGGATTTCGAGTATTTGAAAAAATTGATTTTGATCAATTTTTATGTCTAAAATATTGAAGATAAATGCTTGAAACTTTTATGAAATCGTTTGGAAAATGTCGGGAATCAGACGATTTTTTTACAAAATTTTCCCTGGACTTCTACCAAAGTTGTGAGGAAAAGAGTAAATTAGGTCAAGGTCAAAAATAGCAAATTTCCTAAAACAAATCGTTTTGCTTTGATTATTTTTGATTAACCCAAGCTCATTAATTGAAAAGATTTTTTAAAAGTTTTAAGACTTTATTTGTTGGGGGGGGGGTAATGTTTCCCCTAGACCGATCCTCTAACAAATTTTGCCCAAAGTAATACTATTGACCATAATTCGGTTTCAGAATGTCTGAAAGCTTGATAGAGATGCACAAAAATAAAAATTATCTTAGTATGAGGGAGATACCTCCCCTTACCTCCTCAATGGTAAATTTTAAATATTGCCCTATTTGGCTGCATTAGGCGCCATATTTTGAATTACATAACCTCTACCCGGGAGTATAACATCAAAATACACAAATTAACAAATATACAAACATATTAACACAATGAAAACATATATAAGGATAACTATAGGGAAGGGTTAGGTATAAAAATATAGGGATCAGGATATATGTTGTTATAGTAATATACGAATTTGAATTGAGGATTGTAGGGCTTGATGTTTTTTGTTATCTCTTTAAATTAAGCCCAAAATTTAAACGATTATTTATGTTTAAAAATTTGAAATTTTTGATATGAAATTTTAATTTTGAAAAATTTTTGTGCCTAGACCTCTTAAAATAGCCAAACAGTTTTTTCATTATATCATACCTTTAAGTATTATAAATCGAAAGATAGTTTTAAAAAAATTCTACTTTCACATTTACCCCAGTTATGAGCAAAATAGTGAATTATAACAGAGAAAAAAAATAATAAATTTTTTTTTTAGGAAAAAACATGTGTTTAAAAATTTTCTAATTTTGCGTAATCATTTCAAAAAATAAGTCTTAGGTTACACTTTTCCTTTTTATAGTAGTTTTTTAAAAAGAAATTTTACATTTGTTGTTAAAACAAAACATAAAAGATAACCTTAAATACATATGAAGGCAGCAGGACTTTTTCTTAAGGCACATTTATGTAAATCCGCAAAACTCGTGCTTCGTACATCAATTTCTTAAAAGGAAAATCATCAAGGTGCAACTAAATACCTCAACATCCTTAAACAAATTCACTTTTTAAATTTTTTCAAATATATATATATTTTTTTTTTTTAAATAAAAAGGAAGTTTACGCCGACTGTTGAACTCAAAACGTGTGCCGGGTAACCTCCTTTTTTTCTGGAAGAGATAAAAAATAAATTTAAATCTTAAAAAAATACCTTAAGAAAAATTGAAAAGAAATTCTTAGTCAACAAGATCCATTTAAGAATAAGAAATAAGGAAAGGAAAAGTGATTAAATACTTAACCAAAATCATTCAAATATGAAGCTATTGAATCAATTCAAAGGATCTCTAATCAGGATATGAAAATAAACATGCGCTTCTACTTACATACACATACGAGTACATATGATTACATGATACCTTTTGCATATATTGTAATAAGGAAAAACTATCCCCTTGTCAAAATTTTCTTTCTTTTTTTATATAAATAAATACCTAAAATAATCATTTATTTCTGTCCAGGATCATCAAAAACGAACGTTTTTGAACAAAAATTTATAACAAATCCTAGGCCTTATTCCAAAAAAATAAGGGTGATTTCTTGACATGAAACACACGGCTGTTTCGCTATACATTTTTACGTTATTTTTTTCCAAAATTCATTTTCATTTCCAAATTTCATATACATTTAAGATTATTTACCTTTTGTGGCTTAAAACAGCCTCCTCTCGATCATCATCATGATCATCAAGCAACATATGCTGTTTACACTTCTTTACATACAAACAAAGATTCCTGTATATTTGTATGAGGACCCGTTTCAAAAACGCGCGTGTTTTTTTATATAAAAATGTCTCATTTTTATATCAAATGGAGGGTATTTTTTTAAGGAAATTACAACTTAAGGCTCCTTATTTTTTTTAAGAGAAAACGAACGCGTGGTATCTTGTTGCTTCTCGATCGTTTTGTCAGTAGCACGCTCTGAGTGTGGTTGATTTTTTTATATATAATTTTCTTGATCTGGGTTTTAGTGGAGGTTTTGTTTTTTAAGGATTTTTTATTTTTATATCAAAAAAAGTGGCGTTTTCTCTTTTGATAATCATGATCTTAAAGATGTTGTTAATGGCTTTTATTTTCTCCTACCGGCGTATGCCAAAAGCATGCTGAGCGCCTTAATGCAACATAAGGATTTTTTCAATTCGAATGAAAGTGAATTTTTTTTAGGGTTATTAGAATTTAAAGAAAGGGAAATTAGAAAGAAGAGAAATAACTATAATAAAAACTCAACAGAAACTAAGAATAAATATTTTTTTTTTTTAATTTCAAAATTTTTTTTTGACCATAACCTAATTTACTTTTTTATGCATAACTTTTGTAAAACTTTTCATAAAAAAATTTGAAAATTTTCTGTGATTAACAGAACTGTGTTCATTAATATTATGAAAGTTTGGTTTCAAAATCGCATTTTATCTAGGCACTAAAAATTTTTAAAATCAAATTTTTTGAGAAAAAAAAAGTTTTTTTTTTGTAATTTTCAAAATTTTTTCATCCTGTCTCAATTCAGTTTTCTCTACATAACTTTTGTAAAAAAATAAGAAATGTAATTATAAAAATTTTGTATGATAAAAAAACCTTTACGTAATAATCTTACGAAAGTTTTGTTCCAAAGTCACATTTGGTCTAGGCCCAAAAAATTATCAAAATCAGAAATTTCGATAAAAAAAAAAAGAAAAATTTTTTCAAAAAAATATTTCGAAATGTCTTTTGATCCTGACTTAATTTAGTTTTCAACTGACAACCTTTTTAGCAAAAAATTATAATCTCAACTTCTTAGAAAAAAATTTTAAAGGAACTTTATTTAAAAGTAGGTATTACAAAAGTTTTTTTTTTCAAAAATCGAATTTCATTAAACATAAACAAAAATAATCAAAATAAAAAATTTGTTAAAAAAAGTAAATTTTTTTGATTAAATTAAGTTTTTCACTCATAAATTTTGTAAAAATTAAAAAAGAAAATTACAAAAATTGCTGAAGATTTACAGAATTTTGGCGGATAATACCTCAAAAGTCTTGTTACAAAATCTCATTTTTTAAGGCATACAAAAATATCTAAATAAAAAAATTTGCTTTAAAAAAGTAAAATTTTTTGGAAATATTTCGAAATTTGTTTACCCTGAGAAAATTTGGTTTTTTAGTCACAACTTTTGTATAAATTTGAAATAAAAATTTGAAAAAAAATTGGAGATTAACATAACTGTGGTGGATAATACCAAGAAAGTTTTCTTTCGAATTATCAATTCTTTAAGGCTTAAAAAATTATCAATGTTAAAAATTTTGATTGACAAATAAATTTTTTGAAAATATTTCGAAATGTTTTTTACATGACTTAATTTAGGGTTTTACTCACAACTTTCAAAAAAAAAAAAACGGAAGTGAAAATTATAAGAATTTCCTGAGGTTAAGAGCACTTTGCTCAATAACACCAACCAATTTTCATTTCAATATCATATTTCCTCTAAACATTAAAAATTATCAAAATCAAAATTTTGGATTAAATCGAATTTTTTTTATATATTTTTTCCCTCGAAACTTTTGTAAAATTTTGAAAGAAAAATTATATAAATTTCTTTAGATTTACTGAACTTTGAGGGTTTATATTTCGAAAGTTTTGTTACGAAATCGAAATTTGTCTAGGCCAAAAAAATTATTATATAAGAAAAAAATATTTTTTTAATATTTCGAATTTAGTTTTTTCCTCACAACTTTGATAAAAATATTGTCATGAAATATATAAAAATTTCTTGAGAATAAGAAAACATTGTCGGATAATATTACGAATGTTTCGTTTTGAAATAGCAATAGGTCCATAAATCGGAAATTATCAAAGTCGAAAATTTGAATAAAAAAATTTAAAATTTTTAAAAATTTTGATTAAAGAAAAGATCAAATCTTCCTAAGCAAAGGTGCATATTAGGGATATTAATGACCTTAGATTATATATGTATGTATATTAAAAGTCTAAAACCGATATTTCTACTCCAAGTGGATAGTATAAATTCTGGACATGTGATGTCCGCTGGACAAAGCTCACATTTTTGTCTCAGTTTTTTAAAGTAAAAAAATAATACTTTTCGCCATCTGATTTTATAGTTATTTTACGACCTAGATGTGACCTAAAGTTGAATATAACTATCCCTTATTGGCAGCTGCTTTTAAGTACATAGATTTTGGAGCTTTTCGACCGCACCAAAATTTTACTGATATAAACCTTAATATAACCCTTTTTCTAGATTCATCACAATGAAATACAGTCCTATGGCTTTGTTTTAAAAAATTCTTTGTTATTGAAATATTAATATTAACAATTTTTCAAAAACGATCTTTGATTGTCCCGTAATAACTTTGGGATTCATATTTTTAAACTTTTTAAATGGTGTTAAATTTATTATGTTATTGTCTTTCTTACTACCAAATTTCATATAATTATCTCTAACGATTCTCTTTTTATATAGATTTTTATAAAAAGTCATATTTTACAAATTCTCAAAATTCAACATATTTTGTTTTATTAGAAAAATAAACTATTAAAACCTCTAAAAAAGACAATTTTGTATAATATTTGAAAATTTTTCAAATTGAACCCCAGTTTATTTAATTCTTTTGATCTTTTTTAAGTGT